>APFE030693893.1:8566-42500 GCA_000404065.3 Pinus taeda
ATTTTTCTTTGGTACTATTACCAATGGAGAAACCCATTGACTATCTGAAATAGGATAAATGAATCCAACATTTAATAATTTTTGCAGTTCCTCCTTCACTATTTCTTTCATCATGGAATTCATTCGTCTTTGAGGTTGCCTTATAGGTTTGATTTGATCGTCTGTATAGATGTGGTGGATACATGTGCTGGGATGGATTCCTTGCATATCAGTATAATCCCAGGCAAAAGCTTTTGAGTATTGTTGTAATAATGCAATTACCTCTTGTTCTTGTGTTGATTGCAACTGGTTTCCAATGTTTAAATGTTTCCAGGATATACCTCAATTGTTTTTATTGTTGGATTGGAGATTGTGTTTACAGGAAAGATGTCTATAAAAGAATTCCACAAAGTTTGAACAGTGCAAGTTTCCTGAAAACAATGATTCAAAAGGTCACTTGCAGCTTCATATTGGACCTCTTTAAGCTTCTTTGAAATACTTGGTTCCGAAATGAAAAGATCCATTAAGTCTTCTTTTTCCTCCTCTTCTCTAAAGTCAAAGAATTGATTTATACTTAAAACTGATTTAGTTTGTTGTTTCTCTTTTGTTTCAAGTACTGATTCTAAAGAAGTTGATTGTGCAGTTGAATAAAGAGCAATGTGTTTCCTTTCATCTCCATGTGAAATAATCATGCTTCCTGATCTGCATCCTATGAAGGCATCAGCGGTAGCTAACCATGGTTTGCCTAAGATTAGAGGATGTCATCCCAATTTTGTTTTTGGTTGCAAGATAAGGAAGTCAACAGGATACTCCCATGAATCCAAAGACACTATGATATCTTCTAATATCCCTTCCGGAACAACTTTAGATATGTCTACTAGTTCTAAAATTGTAGAAGTTGATCTAATGTTGTTGAAATGCAGAGTTTTCATTGTCTCCATTGTCATTACATTTATAGCTGCTCCCAAGTCTATTAATGTGTTTGGTACTGAGAAATTATTCATTGATATAGTAACCATAGGGATACCAGGATCAATATATTTTTCTACAATAGTTTTTGTAGACATGAGGCTTGCTAGTTTACCAATGACTTGGATTGTAGTAGGATCCTTCTTCTTTTTCCCTGATTTCTTAATGCATAATTCCTTTATTGTTTTAGCATATATTGTTATTTCTTTAATTTCCTTCAACAAAGGAATTTTTACATAAGCATTTTTTAACTCATCTAAAATATCAAATTCAGGAAGGGTTATTTCTTTTTGTTGTTCCGCTAACCTTTCAGGATAAGGTGGTGTTTGAGTTGTAATTGTTTTTCCTTTCTGAATTTGTATTTCAGTTTGTGATGTTTCAGGTGATTCTCCTTCTTCAGTTGGTTCTTCTAGGATTGGTGGAGAATCCTTTTTAAGCACCTTTCTAGACCTTAAGTGGACATCATTTAGAGGAAGAATAGAATATGTCGGAAAATATGTTGCTTCCTCTATAGTGTAGGCGGACTTGTCCACATTATTATTTGGATTTTCCACTGGTTGGGCTGGAAATTGAGTTGGTCTGGGTTGGTTTGAGGGTAGCTGTAACTGTTGTGGTTGGGTCAACAATGGTGGTGGATTCTGCTGTTGAAATGGCATGGATGGTGGATATGAAGAATTTTGTTGCGAAAATGGCATGGATTGTGGATATTGTGAATATGGAAATGGCTGTTGGTATTGTTGCTGGTAGTGCTGTTGATACTATTGAGGTTGCTAGTTTCCATAACCATATCCTCTCCAACCTTGTGCAGGTCATTGTGGATATTTTTGTGGAGGCCAAGCCTGCCATGGCATTGGAGGGGTCCAAACATTTTGAGGTGGATAAAGGTAATTTTGTTGAGGCATCCTAGGTTGCCATGGTCTTCGTGGTGCTATATAATAAAAACCTTCTATTCCTGGCACTTCTTCCATTGAGTTCATTTGTAATTATTTCAATCTTAGAAAGTTTTCTGTGGAGTGATTTTCTGTACAAAGACCACATGCCTGAATACTATCCAAAGGACATTCTCTCAAGGGATGTTTCTTTCTACATTTGGAACGAAAGATTGCTAGAGCTTGTTCTTGTTCTTCTTTCTTCTTGTTTGCCTTTAGAACATCCACTTGTGTTCCTAATGTACTTAAGAGGTCTATTTTGAAGTTTTCCAATAAGCTTCCTAGTTCAGCTCTTGTTATCCCTCCTGCAGCTAACTTTGCTGCCTTTGAACTTGCTTCTCTTTATCCAGTTTTTGATCTTCCTCTAGAATATTTTTGACATAACTCAACAATTTCTTCGAATGGAAGGTTTGAAATGTCTCCTTTACCCATTACATTCAAAATTTCAAGCTATTCATCCCTTACACCCTCAAGAAAGATTGTTCGAATGGTTTCCTGATTTAAAGATTGTTGTTTAGATTTTTGTAGATTATATGCAAATCTTCCCAAATATTCCACTAAACTTTCATCTTCTTGTTGTGTCATTCTGAAAACATCTTCCTTAGAATATCTAGATCTACAATAAGCTTGACATTTTTTAAGGAAGATTGATCTCATTGCATCCCAAGAATTTATTGTTTGCTCTCCTCAACCCATGAACCATTTTAAAGCTGCTGCTTTTAATGTTGCAGGAAAAGACAAAGTTTATGAATGTCATCAGTGTATCCATATGTTCTACATAGAATATCAAATTCAAACATAAAAGCATCAGGATATTCCGTGGACATTCCATAAAAATTTGGCAATACAGAAGGTGGAATATTTTTCATTTTCACTTCCTCTCCTAATATTGTACTTGTGTCTACTATTGGAAAGCCAAAGGTAGCCTCTTGATCATTACCATCTTCTTGTCTTTTTCGGTCATTTTCCATCTTCCTATCATTTTCTTGTTTTTCCTCCTCCTCTCTTTTTCTTCTCCATTCCCTTTGTTGGCTTTCATACTCAATTCGTTGTTTAGGAGTGAAGATAATAGATCCATGTCCTTCTTCCACCATTGGTTTAGTTGTTTCAATTTTAGGTGGAGATTCAGGTTGTTCAAAGATAGGTTGATTTATAGATGGAAAGACAGGTGGTTTTCCCTTGATAATTTCCTTTTGTTTTCCTAAAGTTGATGGTTATTTTGTTTTGCTTCCCAAGCTAACAAAGTTTTCCTCTCAATCAGAGTTAATCTTTGGCCAATTCTTTGTTTTTCATCCAATTCCTCAATTATTAGATTACCAGTAACTAGGGAGTTTGATGATCCTATCTCTACTTGTGGGGGGTTTTTAATAAATCTACCTTGAGGATCTCTATATCTAGGCATAAAGAAACATAATTAAAAGAAAAGGATGTAACTAATGTTTTTGTTCGATTTGGATTTTATCTTTCTATTGACTATGCCGATATTTTCCTCCCCGGCAACGGTGCCAAAATGTTGAGCTAATTTGTTTACCGAAATTAACACAATAATTTCTTATCAATTCGGGTTGTTTATGCTTTGAGGCAAGTTCACTATATGTGAAGATCAGATGTAATCAAACCTTTAAAGATAAGTTATTCAAAAGCTTAAACCAATACATCCTACAACTCTAATTCAATTAATTTAAAGCAGAGGAAAAATATTGAAATGGTTCTTGACTCAAGAAGTCCACCTTTGCCTCAACTACCACTTTAAGGAATCAGAGATTAAAACCAAGAAATTAAGATGGATAAATTGTTAATGAAATAAGCTCTTAACTTAAGAGACACATAAGGTATTTCATCATAATTCATTCATCTCAATACCAAAATCACAATAAGAAACTACTTGCATGCAAACAAAGGAAACTAGTTTTAATTCATCATTTTAGTAGAAGGGATGCTCAACTTGAACATTTATTTTTCTCCAACTTAATAAAGTGATGAATAAGCTAATAACTAATGCAATAAATCACCATGCATGAACCATAAAGAAATCTGAAGTAAAGCATCGAAAAACTAGTTCTACCATAAACAGATTACAAGAAATAAAACTAGTTAACAAAGAAGTGTACTTAGCTTGGAGTGGGGGCCCTCCACCCTTGTCTTGCACACTTGAGAAGTGATATAAAAAGATCAAATCAATCACACATCCATAGAATTGAGAAGCAAAATAATAATAGCACAATTCTTCAAATTAACTCTTCAATCCAAAAGTGTCACAACATAAAAGTATAATAAGTCAATACATAAGCCATCAAAGTTGTGGCTCTTAAATAAGAAGTCTCAAGAAACAAACTGATATATATTCACTCTAACAAACCCATCTAGTCTAATCCATATATCTAAGTTGAATTCACTACTCCCATCCCAAAAAATATGACCAATCCCATAGAATCTCAAAACTTCCCTATTTCTATGGGATTTCTGAATGACTAGTCATGATTGACTAGCACCAAATGGGCCTAATAAAGCTTGTTCTGTTCAAACTAAGAATAGTTGGCTTAGTCCTAGTTCCCAAGCTTTCCATTCATGCATTCAATTCGTGCCCAATTACCCTGCAACCACATCAACCATAGAGCTATTACGGGAATTTCTGAATCTGCCAAATTTGCACTTAAAATCAAACTTTCATAAAAACTTTAGAGATTGACAGATTAAAATTAAATACCTAAATGGATATCGAATATACATCAAAATGGGATGAATGAAGTGAAAATGGATGATAAATAGATGGATTAGTAAGTTTCTCAGAGCAAAATAAGACCAAAACTAAGGCCCAACAATTGTACCAGCCATTACCAATACCAGACTGACCATGGGATGTAGTTAGTATGGATTTTTTCTTAGGATTACCTAGAAATCAAAGAGGGAATGATTCCATTTATGTTGTTGTAGATATATTATAAAAAATGGAACATTTCATTTCATGTAAAAAGACTAGTGATGTAACAAATATTTATAATCTATTTTTTTAGAAGTTGTAAGGTTACACGGATTTCCTATAGTATTATGTCTGATAGGGATACAAAGTTTGTTGGGCATCTCTGGAGAACTCTTTGGAAGAAACTAGGTACCAACCTTAGTTTTTTTTCAACATATCACCCTCAAGCAGATGGACAGACTGAAGTGGTAAACAGAAGCTTCATAAACATATTGAGAATTTTAGTGTATAGCAATCCTAAGTAGTGGGATTTAACACTTGCTCAAGCTGAGTTTTCTTATAATGACACTCCAAACCGAAGTACTAGGATGAGTCCATTTCATATTAGTTTTGGAATGAATCCAAAAGGTGTCTATGAGCTCAAAAATTTGGGTAAACAGGAGACAAGAAGTGCAAAAGCTGAAGAATTTGCACAAAAGATGAAGAGATTATAAGAAGATGTCAAAGATAGATTATAGGAAAGCAGTGGAAAATACAAAAAATGAGATGATATGAAAAGGAGAGAAAAATAATTCCAAGTTGGAGATCTAGAGATGGTATACTTGAGAAAGGAAAGATTTCTTGTCGGGACTTACAATGAACGAGAGATGAAAAAGATAGGACCATGTAGAATTGTGAGGATTTTTTAAACTAATGCTTATGAAATTGAATTGCTAGAAGGAATTGGAATATCACCTATCTTCAATATTGCAATTTTTCATCCATACAAGGAGACAGATTCAGAGCTATAGAAGGAACCTGGAGGAGATGAAGTTCAAACTTTAAACTCGGAAGAACAAATGCCAAAGATATTTAAGAAAGAGGTGCAAGAAATTTTGGAGAAAATAATATCCAAAAGAACTAGAGGAGAGGTTTATTTTCAGTATCTGGTCAAATGGGAGGGGCAGCCAATGGAGGATGCCAATTGTTTAACAGCAGCAGAGTTGCAGAAGTATGGAGTAAACCCTGAAAGTTTGATGAAGAATTATATTCTTCCCCAGGTGTCTGATGCAGGAACATCCACACTTAGCCATAAATGTGATTGTATGTTCACATGTTGTGGCTAACAAAAGATGAATTTCATTGACTTGAGTGGTCAAAATCTGTTTTTGTAGAGAGGGTTGTATCTATCGAATTAATCTTTATCTCAATTATTGTAATAATTAGAATATTCTATTACTTCTGGACTAAGAGATAAGTTGTTAGTATAGGTTTGTCTCAGGGCTTGGAAATAGGCATTTTATTGTTAGATTGATAAAATGGTGATCGAGTTGTTAATGCAGTTGGGATAGGATTTGATTCATAAAAGAGAAAAAGAATGTAATGATAGAGATTAGATGATTGAGAATAGAGTGAGTAAGCGGGATTTTGAGTGATAGAGATAGTGTTTGAGATTGAACAAAGGTTAGACAAACTGTTGTAATTGAGCTGAGAGTGCCAAGACTATGTCATTTACATTTTGTTGAATAAATGATTAAGTGTTGTGTTGCGTGTTAATCGTGGTGTAGAAGTTCATTCGTATCTATGTATTGGCATTTTGGACTTAGTCGCGTATTTTCCTATGTTTAAACACTTTATTCATAAATCACCATAAATTAGTGTTAAAGGTTAATATGCTGGTTAAGCACTAAACCTTTCCTTAAAGAACCTTTATTTAAATTAAGCATTAAGCACATGGGTTTATTTGCTAAGTGGGAATTTCTCACATGCCCAAAAGGTCATAAATGGTACTGTTCCAAGTCCGCATGATTAACCTTAGCAGGCGACATGTAGTTGAGGAAAACCACTTTTCTCGCGCGCTCTCAATATGATATCGATCATGCAAGAATCTGCGTGAGATTGTGCAACTGCCATTCAATTGGATGGGTCACTTCAACGGCGGAGATCGTCCAGCTGGTTTGTGAGTATATGAAGCAATATTCATTAGATCTAGGGAAGTGAGATCAATGGTGAAGATTGAAGTACTTGGTTTGTGTAAAAGTCAAGGTGGGATTGGGAGTGATTTGTCAGGATAAGTGGGACGCTTAGGAGGAAAACAGATGTCCAAAACCTATTTGCACACAACAAATTCGTTATAAAGTTAACTATTATTCTAATTAAAAACTACCACCTAATTTTCGTCAACCTCATACATCACCCAACGGACTAAATACCAGGAATTTCACTAAAAATATAGACTCCATAAAATTTATTGGACCCTAGGAACCTTTGTGGATTTAAACTTTGCTCATACAGGTTGAACTCACTTTTAAATGTAAACCTTTATAAAATATTTACATTCCTATACCACATGCACAAATGATTCTCTACCTTTTTATCATTCAGTATATGCTGTACACTCCTCAATTCAATAATTTAGAATTGGTTTTGTATAAATTAATGAAAAATCACATGCCTTTGAATGCAGGCTGAGATGTTCAACAAATCTTGTCCTTAGTGATTTTTCTTCAACTTTTAATACATATCACCATCAAATATGAGATCTTGACTCTCAATCTCCACCATTAATTAGACAATCATGTCATTATAGTCACCTTCTTGATTTAACATAGATTAAATATGTATTCATAAACAAATACAATCCAATGAATCTGGTAACCAGATTCATGTGCATATATCTCTTCATGCAAATTCATCTAGATAAGATGCTCTATCTCATTCTACAAATTCATTCATATGGAAGTTGAAAACAAATAAAATAACCCACAAACATTAAGCATTTCACCTGAAACTAGAACCTAAAATGTAAAAAAAATGTGTTTTATATTTGAAAATATTCCAAAAAAACAATCAAATTTCAAGTCATACCAAGATGATTTCCAAAATTATCAAATAATATCCCAATCTAAGAACTGGTCTAGAAAATATAAGCATCCAACAATGATACCAATCCACCAAAAGCATACTCCATTGATACAAGGGTATCCTTGGATTTGAGCAAATGGATCACCCAAGAAGATTTGTTTTCCTATTGGTTTAAATGTCTTAGTTACCTTTTTTGGTAGGTTAAAATGAGGAAGTTAGTGGTTATGTTCCTGCATAAGGCTAAATGTCATATCTACCAAAGTTTGCAGCTTAAAACAAGTTAATCTATCGTGGAATCCTACTAAAATCCATGGAACCAAGAATTCTTGTTGTGGAAGCAAGATGTGGCTGTTACAATCTTGTGCTAAGGATTGTGTGGAATCGTTTATTTTCTTGGCTATGGAATTCCAAGACAAGTATGTGGAACCGGAAGTGGTAAAATAAAAACGTCTAACAGGAAAACTGCCCATGTGCTATGAAAGGGAAATTGTTGAGGAAGGGTGATTGATCTTCAAGTTGGAGTGCAAAGAACATGAGAGAATTTTATAATATTTTAATCTTGTCAGAAACATAGTTCAACTCCTAATACCTGAAGAAAGATAGGTTGTGTGATCAGTGTCGAGTTTGACATCAAGGAGTTCAAGGCCAAATTCCAACAAAATAAATCATGGCTTGCATTGTACATGTGTAAGAGAGACTAAGACCTCTAGACCAAGATGTAACATGCATATTTAACCCTATTGTCTGGATGAAGTTTGATTTTTGCTCATTCTCCTATCTTCCTTTCTTTTTGCCTACAATGATTTAATGTTTTTGCAATTCATCTGCTCCACAAATTTCACTAACTTTGTGTGTACGTGCAGCTTTTGTAGCTGTAACACTTTGACTCTACAAGATTGATACTACAACAGTTGTTGTTTGACTCCACCTTGCCCAGACTTGCATCGCTCAACTAGAGAAAAAATTATGAACTCAATTATAACACAAATCTAACTCTAATTCTTTGTGAATGGTTCATTCAATAGATTTCGTTGTTTGAGTTGAAATAGGAATTCAATTAGATCCAATTTATAGCCCCATTTTCATGGCTGTCATCTTTTCATTATCCTCCATTATTTACTAATAATCCCTGGGGAGGTAAACAAATTTTGAAATTACTAATATTTATGAGATATTTACAAAGCGTCTCCTCTACATAGATATTGTTTAGCTTTGAAAGTTGTCAATCTGATCCACTTTCTATTTGTTTTTAGTTGTCAAAAAAGTGTTATTATATCTCATTTGGCTTATATCTATAACACATTTTGGAGACATCCTCATCATGTTAGCTTTGACTTACGTGTTACTATCATTACACCTAGACAAGTGAATATCTAGGCTAGGAAGGCAACTTAGACACCATGATAGACAACGAATGCTACCTGATTTTACAAAATGGATGCAGTATAGATTTGATTTAGATTTAGTGTCAACAAGGACACAAAAGAGTAAGCTATTTTGATATAAATACCTTCAGGTTTCTAACTTATCATCATTTTAATATCAACTGGTGAATGGCCAACCTAGGTAACAACGCCAACAACTTTCAGGTTACTATCTACATGGATTGGCTTTCTCAACATCATCTCGTCAACTCATGATGTCAGTAGTAACAATGTTCTTGTTGTGTTGTCCTCATGAACACAGGCCTACAAGAGAGGAAACCATTAAAAATATAATGTAAATCTTTTCACTTTCAACAAAAACAAAAATATTGCACAGAAATCGTTACTTCTACAACTTTCCCATGACATTTTTGATCAATCTAAACAATAGTAAAAAATACAAATTCACATTCCTACAATAGATGGAACATTTTAGGGTTCTTGCTAGTTTTATTTTCTTCCCAAAAAATGATTTGCAAGTGTCCATTTTTTAACAAAATTGGTTCACCCAGACTCTCTAGGATAAATTTCTATTACTTAAATAATTGCCAAAATGTTATAGAAACTAAATATAAAATCCTTAGAAACTTGAATATTTTGGCATAAGATTTTCAAGCATTTTATAGTCAAAATTTCAGGTATCAATAAGAATCACCATGGTTTTTACGCTTCAAGATAATTATGAATCTGTAAAATTTTCCCTAGTTTAAAAATTCATTCCTAATAGAATAGATAGACTTGAAATTTAGGATACTAAAACAAAATAGGCAAGACCAGCCAAAAAAGCAATCTATTGAAGCAGAATTCCATTACACTATGTAGGTCCTATTTATTAGTCTCTTTAGTTTGAATGATTTCCAAGTTTTGAGGCAAGATCTGGGTGAAATTAATTATTAGTTTATTTCCTAATTGTTTTCTCGCATTTGGAACCATTTCTTTTTGTCAAATGAATTAGTCCTGAAAAGGGTAGATTAATAAATTATAAATATTTATAGACAAAAAAAAGAACTAATGAACTATGGAAAGGTGGGCCTTAGAGGTTTCATGTGAGTCCAAGAAAATTATGGTGGAATAAGGCATATAGTAGATCAACAACCATATAAGGTAGTGTTGTACACTTCACATTCCAAACATATTAACCATAAGATGGCCATCAGATTGGAAAACCTTTAAACATAAATTTCATAAATAAAAATATGTAAACTCCAAACAAAAAAGATAATTAGGTTGAAAATCAAGATATTCCCTCCTAGGGCCAGCCAAATACAGACCACACTATGTTAAAACAAGCATCTAGTCCCTGTTAGAAGGCTTCTTCTTGGCATCCAATGCCATGGGTATTCATGAGAGGTATTCCCAAGATTCATAGGAGTTTTAATACCTTGGTGAATAGTATTTGGCACTTTGTGGGGCCATGTTAAAATATTTTATTTCCAATAGGTGAGGTAGCATTGTTTCTTACATGGAGTGAACACCATCATAACCATGCAAGAGTCAACACAAAAAATTCCAAATGCTGCATGAGGAACATGGTATTTTTATTAGCTTGCTACCTTGAAGCAAAGAGGCCAAAGTAGGGAGAGTTGAGAGTCGAGACAACCAAATTTCTAGTGGAATGATAGCTTCATACTCAATTTCTTTGTTAGTAATTGCCTCACCATTTTCTCCAATTACTTCACCATTTTCTCTTTAAGTCTTAACAATGTATACCAATGTTGGCTAAACATTGTTATCCTAAAAGATATCAACAACTTCTTTGTGGGGTCTTCCCTCTGTTTGGGCCATTTTGTGACAATTTAGCAACTTCTTAATATATGGTGGAACACCTAGGTGTGGGAAGAAAAAGATATTCCTCCATAGATGTGAGAAAGAGGGAACTTCCCTCTATTGTGATTTTTGTAAATATTGATTATGTGAAATTTTGTAACATTTTCAACCCCTGAAATAATGAAACCAATCCTAGTCTATTATGGGCTATAGGTGCTACCATAATTGTGTTATTGTCATTTGATTTTGGCATGAAGAGGAAACCATGTCTTGATTTAGGCAGTTTCTAGTCATTCAAGCAAACTTGAAAAAATGTGAAGCCATTCAAAATATTCTACTTGCAAAACAATTGTATTTAGAATATTCTAGAAACACCCCAATCATATATACTTTTTTTCATTTGTTTAATGACAGTTGCAATGTGATGCTTCCAATTTCAAACCTTAAAAATAGTTAAATCCTTATTAATATAAACCTCAATAAAATTGATGCTAAGGTATGCTACTCAAATATTTTGAAGCTTGCAACCTAATCTAACCTAGTGAATGGAGTTCCAAGTGATGTGTCCATGAAAACTTGGGAAAGTTATTACTCAATACTAAAAGCATGAGAATTTAGCATGCCTACCTAAAAGGCATAACACTATATCCCTCAAGCCATGTCCTAGAAATGCCGATGGAATCAAAAAAAGGGAAGTAATTGGAATGGTTAAAGTTTAAGATGAATATCAGAAGGATTTCTATATGCATTTATAATTTCAATCTTTTTACAAATCCTGTATCCCTTCTTTTGAATTTTTTACAAAATTTTGTTGTAATATGTTGCAATTATTTAAGGTTTCAAACAATGCAACTATAAAATATGTAATGTTATAATGATGTTGGTTTACTTTTATATGTAAAAGATGTAATACAATTTCCAAAAGCGATGAACAATACAGACCTATGGAAAATTAACATGGTATTAGAGTTGTGTTGAGGAAGAGTCAATGAGATCACCCGTCGAGGAAACTGATGATGAAGTTACTTTGTATTCTCTTTGAAAGAATATAAAGAAAATAAAATAAATCTGAAATGGGCACAAAAGGATTAGGAAGAATAAGTTGGCTTAGATGAGGGTTGAACAGAACTAGATCTGGATAAGTCGGAAGAAACATATGAACTATGGTTTACTGATAGCAGTTACAACTCATTTGTGTTAGCTGGAGATGGGGAAGTTTGTGTTGGTAAGTCAACATGGGATCCATATTTTCAAAGGTTCAATATCCTAGTCTAAATGATCATAAAAAGAAAATATATGGAAGTCGAGAGTTTAAATATTCCTCAGAAGAAGATACATTGAGAAAGAAAAGTTGTCACAGTGAGGAGAAAGGAAGACATATTATGCAACTAATTCAGGGAATAAGTGATTTTTCCTATCAGCTCCTCGACTGCATGATAGATGAGTTCATGATCACACAAGGTGAATTTTTAGAAGCTACAACACGGACATATCCTAGGATTGGACTTCTAGCTACTGTCATGGACACAGAATATCAGTCTATAACTGATGGAGCAAGAGGAAATGTAGAAGCAACTTAAGTGACAGAGTAAAATGGAGGAAGAGTTCAAAGAACAAGAAAAATAAAAGGATCTTTAGATCTTGAATGTTATCTTATAGGAAGACAAAAGGAGTTTGTAGATCTCTCTTCCAAGTCTGGGAAAATGAGAAATTCACTCTTGTAGGTAGAGGCTCAAATCAAAGATTTTTAGGAAGATCTTGAAACTGCTCAAAAGGGACAACATCAGAAAGAGTCATCCATCGAGAGACTTGAATTAGATGTTTTAGAGAGAGAGGATAAAAAAGAGAAGTTGGTCAAGCTGCATAAAAAACTTAATGAAATGAAACTTAAAGATTTGATATTTTCTAGGCAAGCTATTTTTTTACCAAGAAAGAGGAAGCCAAACCAGTTGAAATAAAAATTAAATATTGCATATGAAGAAGCCATGCAATCCTTGTTGGCTTACAACAAGAAATTTCCACATTGAAATCCTTATTATAAGAACAAAAAAAAATGTGAACCACCTGAGTAGTGAGCTACAAGGTAAATTGAAATCTCATAAGCTTTACAAAGCAAGGTTGTCACTTTATCAATTGCATTGTCTACATCATTACGAGTACAAGCATAATCTAGGTTATAAATTTAAAATTACCAGGTTGGAAAAGGATAGGGATGAAATGCGTGATTCTCTGAAGGAAAAGTTACATGAAGAAGAGAAAACCTCAAGTGAATTGTCTACTGAACTAGCTTCAACAAATAAAGCAGGGGATGCAATGAGGAGTGACTCGTTGATTCCGAATAAGAAATTAGAAGGCAACATAACCTCTTATGAAAATATAAAAGAACCATCTAAATGTTGTAAGACAACACTAACAATAAGTGCATCGTTTGAAGAAAAGAAAGTTATTGCTACTTGAAGCCGAGAGTTAGGAATTCAAGAAAAGTTTATTAGAAGAAAGAGATGGTAGAAGGGAACTTCATAAATATTCTAAGGAAGGAAAAGAAATTATGGAGGATATGAGAATTTTCTTAGTGTCTTTGCTAGAAGAGTTAGAAATTGCAAAATCGAAGACAAGTATCCTTGAGACAGAAAATTTCTTCACTATATGAATATCTGAAAAGATCTTCAGGAGAGTGTGGGGCATGCAAACAAAATCCTTATAAAAATTTGTAAGGAAAAGGAAACTTACATTAAGAAATTTATAAATATTATGGAAGAACTTTCATCTGCAAAAAGAGAAATATTGATATTAAGGAAACAGATCACCGTAAAATCATAGAACACGAGAAGAAGCTCAGCAACAAAAGGATAACGAGATAAAGAGCAAGCAATCCTGATCACCTACCAGGTCTATACTTCATAATCAGTAGCCTTAAAGCACTAAGACTACAATATAAGTCTTAACAGAGACTTCAACCCTTCCTATCCCTCATTCTTTGATTAAAACAGTGCTCACATACGTTATACATAAACAAGTAAGGATTGGTTTTCAAAGTTTACCGAGCGTTGCGCTTCTGCAGGATGATGCAACCATTCTGTCACCTGGCACGGTCCATTGCATGAACCTTATGTCTCAAAATGACCCTTCTGTCTCATGCACAACCCATTTTTTTTCTGGCATGACCTTTCTGTTTTCCAATGCGATATTTCTCTAGCTAATGGTCTTCTTGTTACAAAAACTTAATGGAGATATTTTCAATGCAATAGTCTTACAAAGTAGGTCCTCGACATAGCTAGTGAATCAATCAACGTTGTTGATATAGCTGGCTAAACTCCAAGCTATTCAAAAATATTCTAAATAGGAGCTTAATGTTGTTGGTCTTCCCCACTTAACAACGACTCATAGATTGGTCGAGTCTTTTTTTTTTCAATTTCCTCCACCATATACATTCATCAGAAAACACTTTTCAGATTCAAACATTCAAAAAATTTTATTGTCAAACTCTACAGGAGCACCAAAGCTACAATGATCCAGTGGTTTATGCCTAAACTGATATAAATATAAAATCCATCCAAAGATGGAACTATTATAATGTTTCATATGTAGGCTCAATGAAAGGATGGCTCACAAGCTTTGATTCTATAAACAAATAACACTTCCTTCACTTTAACTATGGCTCTGTAACTCTGTGATTCACACAGAAATATCCAGCCATAACAACACCATTCATCCTATGTATAGGAATAGAAATATTACTTCGCATTGATAGAGATGTTGAAAGTTCCAATGCACATAAAAATGAATTTCATTAACCAATTTCAAATATATAGAATACTTGACCTGATTTCCAACATGGGCATGCAACCCTGGCCTTTCTCTCCACATTCCATACCCACCTCTTCTCTACATGCCCCATTTTCTCCTACAATTATAGGAATAATTACATAGTTATGGATCATTCTGGTTCCCAGTTCTTCTCCATAGATCTCTCAACTTAAATCTCTCAATTAGTTCCTAAAATCTCTTAATGATCCCTTGGGGATCTCCGCAATAGTTCTATATCTAAATTATGCCTTTATGAGTAGATTATACCAAATCTCTCAATCTATTGTTAATCTCAACTAATTTCCTACTCTAGGATATCCTAATCTCCAAGATTTTTATGAGATCTTCACAACTCTAACATGTCTCATATTCTCACATAATTGATAATATTTACATTTAAAACCTGATACACACATGTCTCACTTGAATTATTAAAAATATACAAAATTTCCTATTAAGAAATAAAAAACATCAGATCTCCTAAGTCAACCAAATATACAATGTTTTCCTTGATTAGGATTCTCTTGCATCAAACTCCCACAGTAAAAAATAAATTCATAGACCCTTGTCTATGAGGTCTCTCACTTTTCTATAGTAATGTGACAACTACAAGTCTTAATGACTTGCTACCTCTATGATCCCAAACCTTAATTTGTAAATGTCCAAATTCTCTACAACTTTGTTGTTGTTCCATGTGTGTTGTCTTTTGGTTCATTTTCATTTCCTCAATCATTTTCAAATTCTAATTGATCATCCCTTTTTCTATCAGTTGTATCCATCTGGATTGTCCCATCATCAATTTTTTCTTTCTCACGGAATCCTTTTGTCTTAGCAACTTGCCTGAAATCCTTTCTCTACTGCAATTTTACACATTCATTTTTAATCTGTTGGCTTCTATTTTTAAAATTTTCAGCCATCCGTACATCCTTAATGTCTTTGAAAACATCTTCATTTGCAATTTCAATTTTCTGCTTCTTATATTCAAATTTACTTTCAAGAAGTAAATTGTCTGTCATCTTTTTGATGACATACTCATCCACCTCTTCTTCTCTCTTAGCTAGTACATCAAAAACTTGGCAACTAACACGTATCTCTGTCATAATCAAAGCTTTAGACACTCCCTCATTTATGACTACAATTACACTCTTATACTCATGTTCCTTAAGCAAATACTCCAGCAACTCAATTTCTCTTTGACACCCCACAAGTACTTCATCATGATGTTCTTTATAGTCTTCAGTAGGTTATTCTTCTTTATTAAAATCTTTCAGTAGTTGTTCTTCTACTTCAATCAGTCCTATGACTATCTTCCTTTTCTCCTGAGAAAAATATGCCTCACCACAATTTGCATTATTGTCTTTTTGTAAGCCCTCTTCAAGAGCTATCCTTGCCCTATCTTCTGCCTTAGCATTCTCCTGCAATTTTTCTTCATCAACAACATTAGTCAAATTCATTGGCTTACCTCTCTGAGACAATTTTCTTTCATTATTCATTAGAATAAGATTCCGATCTTCCATATCCATGATAGCCTCAGATGATTGTCTTCTCCGATTAAGTTACTCGTCAATGAGCTCCTTCTGTTGAACCATTCAAAGCCTTCCTCATCTAAGAGGTTTTCTTCATCATATTTTACTTCAATATCTTCACACGTCCTAAGGACATCTCCAAAAGGCTGCCTATCTCTTGTGATACCTGCAATCATACACAAATCGTCAGTTTTAAAAACAAAATACCTTGCAACCTCACATGATGCTTCAGCCACCAGGTCTTCTTGTTGCTCTGAATCCTTCATCTTATTCAGAAGATCCTTTGTAGATTTCTCCTTTTTATCTTCATTACTTTTAAAAAGAAATGGGCCATGTTCTAGTTCACATACCAAAACTTCCTCCTCATACTCATTTAATCTGAATAATTCTTCCTTCAGCCGAGAATTCAGTCTATGCTCCCACTTCACTTGCAATCTATGCCATTTGACTTTTCTTTTCATAATCCAACCATAAATCTGGTCTCCCTTATTCCTCTATAACATATACATCAATAATTGAAGACAAAATTGTATCTCATCTTTATCTCTGTTAATCTCTTCTTGTCTCTTCCTCATGCCATTTTCCTTCTCATTTCTATGGCTTCTCCCTGAACCTCTGCAATGACTATCAACAATCACCTTCTCCTCCTCTTTGAACTCCATCTCATTCACTTATGGACTGCACCTAAGCCTCTCCTTTCAGCAAGTCTCCATACCTACCTTTGATATCTCAGCAAGGTTTTCTCCTTAAGATTAGCCCATTAATACCTTACTGTACCAAGCTATCTACTTGAGCTTGATCTATTGTTCTCTCCCTCTCGAACAATTCTTTGAGTGAAATCTTTTGATATTTTAGGCTCTACAGCTTCAACTTCTTTTGAGAATATTCACTTGTCCTCCCTATCCAACTTTCGTTGGTGTTATAGACATTTTTGGGCACTTCAACCCCAATCATAAATGTCCATAAACTGAGGGCTCCTAAGTCCCTAAAAGTGTTGCTTTACTACCTAAAGGAACAAGGTCAGCTGATTACATCATCTCCCAGAAGTTGTCCACTGAAAACTGCTTATAAATGGTCAAAACTAGACCATACTGAAAGCTCAGTGCAGAGGGTGCGATGCATATCACCTTCCCAGTGTACAAGGTGTGATGCATATTGAATTTCTCCTCTATAGGGTGCGATGGTCAGGAATGGGCAAATGGAAGGGACAAAATGCGAGGTGGAAGATCATGGAATCTTCTAGAAGCTTCCCCTCTGACACTTGCTTTTCTGTTTACAACCAGGGATGAGTAAGATATCATCATTCTCCAAGTGGAAGCAGGAACTATTAGAGAGAGGACACTAATCAAGATCCCAGAAGATGACTCACCTCTCTATAATCATCTATATATGGATCCCTCATCACAGAGATCCAGAGGCTGGAGTTTTGTATCATATAGAGAAGTTTTGTTGGTTTTCTGGTGTAAATTCATAGTGTTGGGTGATTTAAGCTTTGCTTGAGATGAGGAAGGGCTTCCTAGCTGGAGGATGATGCTGGGTCAAAACATATGGTTGTAATCCTCTTGCTACTTTTCATCTTAATAAAGTTATTCTAGTTTTCTTCCATATTCTTGTGTACTTGTTTATATATATGCATTTATATGGTTAACACACATCTCGTCCTATGTTATTTATGAACATAGATATTTGTTTCTTCGATAGTAGTATGTTGCTATGATTCCATATGTTCTCTTTGAAGCTGGGCAGATGAAGGAGAAGCGACGGAACTGTATCAAGAAGGTGAGGAAATCAAGCTCAAGAATAAGGTTGGTATTCTTGGTTCTCCTCTTGTCTATTTTCATAAAAGAAAACGAAAGTAGACTTTACTTGTTTGTTTCTAAGATAGCCACCCATCTTAGTGGGAATAGCAGCATCTGAGTGGACACTATTCCCGGTAAAAAAATGGTGAGTACGCTGGGGATCGACTAGATTGTTTGTTAGCCTATCTATATTTGTTTCTTTTATGAACTTATAAACGGAGCCTGAAGTCAAGCCAGCTAGTCTTCGAACTGCATTTGTTATACAAATGCAAAGTAGATCAATTCTACTTCATTCTATCTCTGGGTTTTGTTTATAAATTAAACAATAGATCTGAAAGCAATCTAATTTCCCTAAGTGGTGGCTCTAGTAACCTCTTTAGATCACCCCTGTGTTTTACATACATTGAACATTACTTACTCAGCCTAAATCCCTGAACTGAATTGCAAACTATGAGTTAAAACTTGTTTAAAGTCTCGTACTCGTACCATCACACCCTGCCTTCAAGGCAGACTGTATGCATCGCACTTCCCGAGTGCAGTAGGTGTGTTACAAACTGGTTTCACTGTGTAATAGGTGTGATGGTCAGGGAGTGTTAACTTTACCATCAGACTGTGGTTTCTTCTCACTGTTTTCAATCCTATTCAGGTGTTTTGTTGTCTGTAGTCAGTGTATTTCTATGAAAACCCCCTTCTCTTGCATTATTCCACCTCCTTAGTGCAAAGAACTGTAAGTGTTTTTATGTATTGTGCGTCATTTTCAGTTCTCTTTTGCAAAAAGTAGCATAGTCGAACTGTCATTTTTGGATCTGAAAGTGTTGTAGCTGTCATTTTCAGTTTTAGAAAACAATCCCATTGTTCTGGATAGTCAATTATACAGTTACTATTGCATATGATTTGAATTAGTAGTTTTTAAAGTGTCGAAAAGCAATTTTCATTTCAAAATCGCAAAGTGTCTCTCTTACCTTCACTTCATTTTGAAAAAGAAATTTGTTGAGTATTGTCACTTTAAAGTAATTCAGATTTGCACATAGCTTTCTTATCAAGCATTCATACATTAAGAAGGCTGAAAACAAATACATGCATGTGCATTTGCATTTCAATAGCTTGTTTTGATTTAGGACTATGCATTTAGCGTGTGCTCTGTGCTCTTTGGAGAAAGATTCTTAACTTTCTTTCCTTGGTAGCTAGGATTTTCATTTCTGAAAGAAGATTAAATGTTCATTTATCATCTTAGACTGCATTTTAGGAATTATATACACATCACGCAGTGAACCTGAATGGAAAATTGTTAAGAAAGATCACCTTAAAATAAATTTAATGAATCTAACAATGCTTTGGAACTTAATGCACAACATCTAGAGGTCTAGGCTAGAGACGTATTTCGGCATCATAAAACTTGGTAACTATTGTTTTCAGTGTTGGTTGGGTGATTCCTCCACTCTGAGACGGCAAGTGCCAGTACAGACTTGTGCTCCCACGAACCATCGGGTATATATTGGGAGACCACAATAGGCTGCATCCTTTATCCTTAGGAAGTCGTGTCTGCCACCCTATCGATCGCAATGCACTGAACACAACATTCGGGAAGATTGACTGCCGTACCCTAAAAAGTATTCTGCAGTTTTGCAATTGGTTTGGTAATCCTCTCTGCCTAGATCTCTAGAGAAGTCCATTTTGCTCCTTTTCAGACTCCTTAAAGGAAAAGGTCCTTTCAGCACTTGTCACTTCGGTCTCAATAAAAATCAAAGGCGACTAGAGTCATCTTTTGTTTTTTCTCAACTCTTTGAAATTGAAAAAACAAGTTGTATCAAAGAGTCTAAAATTTATTTTAATTGGAATAACATCACAAATTCCCTGTTGGTCTTTAGGTTGAGAAAATGGAGTCTACTAACCAAGGATTTCCCCTTGGAGGAAATCCTAGTCCTTTCTCCTCTTGGGGAGATGTTGGTGCACCCCATATGGCCACTTTGTCACTTCTAGGATTGACAATTGGTTTTCCTATCTAGCTCTTCTCTACCTCTGTCGTTCAGAATGTTGTAATTCCTGAACAGTCAAATCAGCAACTAGATGACACTAGAGTTGCCTCCCAACCTTCTACTTCATCTGATTCTCCCTCTCCTCCTTCCTTTTCGCTTGATAAAGAATATAAAGCTAAAAATCAAGTGACTAAGAAGAAGAAGAAGCAGAAAGAGAAAAAGGAAAAGAAGAAAAAGGAACCAAAATCAAAAGGGAGCAACCAAGCGTCATCTAAAAAAAATCCTCACACCGCACTGTCAAAACATAAATCTCCTTGTGTCATTTGCAATCAAGACCACTATCACCGAGATTCTCCCTGCATCCCTCGAATCTTAAGGGACTGGTCTCCTTGTTTGCACAATCCGGTGGCATCAACCTTTGACTATCATGTTGAATGCACACCTTCAACCAGTGAATGTGAAGCACATGGATAGAAAAGGAATCCAAAATTTCCTTATAAGTTGTGTGAAGGAAATCACGCCATTCACCATTGTCCCTTCCTTGATGAGGCTAAAAGAGTTTTGGATGATCGACCGGTTTCACTGCTACGACTTCCTCCTGGATATAAAAAAGTCTTGCCAAGTCTTCCACCCATTGAAAATTTGGTTGGCCCGTCATTGTGGTCAGCTAAAGCTTCTATCATTGAAAATGAACCCTCTAAATCCATACCAGATGAAAGTCGAAAGGTCAAGATGGCAGTTGATCCGGTCTTGCCTTCACAGTGTTCATCTTCAAATGATACCGTCACTGAAGAGAAAGAGAACGACACCGTTAAAATTATTTTCATCAACACAGACTCCGATGAACTTGGGGGCAGTCCTCCCATTCCTTTATCGTAGGAAGGAAGTTCATCAGAGTCATATCCGGCCGTCTATTCGGTCCCACCAGCAAGAAACCTAGTCATTTCCTTCGACTAGAATCTACTAGGAAAACCCTGTTTACCATCTAGTGTACCCTTTAGAGTCATTTTACAAGCTTACATAATGTTTATGGTTGGTACCATCATCGATGAAGGGGATTCTGTGAGTATCATTTCCTCAACTGCTTGGAAAGCGCTTGGTTCGCCATCGATTTTTCCTGAAATGAGAAATCTGACAGGCTTCAACAAAGGAACTAGTCGACCTTTAAGGATCCTTCCAAGTTTTCCCATTACTTTGAGAAGAAAAACCGTTCACATGAACATGATGGTAGTTCAAGGACCCTTGGATTATAATTTACTCCTTGTACGCAACTATATTTATTGCATGGGAGCCATCGTCTCCTCACTCTTTAGAGTAATGTGTTTTTCGCATGAAGGCAGGATGGTCAAGCTCGTAGACCAAATGTCATTCCTCGGTTCACACATCGTAAATAGTCAAATGCCATCCCTAAATGGTCTTTTCACGCAACGAATGTCTCATCGATCTCCAGTCCGTCCACCTGATGAGTGTGAGTAATTCAGGAGGATGTGACTGAAACCGAGGGGGCATGCACCTTGGTCTGTTTCAGCAGGAAAACCTTGGGTATAGTGTAGATTTGTGCGAGGGATATATGACTAGTGTGATGAACACGTCCTTATAGGAAAATGGGATCAGGCTGGAATAAGATACCTTTATTAAAGTTATCTGAGTGGAGTATCTCTATGCCACTCCCCTTTGTCTATTTCGGTAGACATCGCCAAGGGAGCTTTCTGTCTACTACGCGGATGGAAATTTCATGGTAACCTAGGAATTTCTCCCTATACCTGGGGGCATGCAAACCTTTTCGCATGCAAGCGAAGAGCAGCTATTTATTTTTTAAATTTTTAGGATCTCTAACCCTTTAAACTCGTAAGGCTAGTCGTTTCCTAACTTGCATAAAGAAAGGATCTGTGATAAAGCTTGAGAGATGTAAGCCACTTCAAAATAGCATCTTGAATGAGACATTCTTATCATACGACTATGAGCAATGTTACCACAGGGTTCAAGCTCGTTAAAAAATAAACCCTCCACGAGCAGTTTTAGCGCATAGTTCAAGCTCATTAAAAAATAAACATAAGTCATGAGAAAATGTTTCCCCCAGCGTTTAAGCTCATTAAAAAATGAACCGGTAAATAACCATTGTGAATGCCTTATCGCCAGCTTTTGAGCCTTGGTCGTGTTCTTGCCATCACCTCCACTCTGTTTTCAATCGATCATTCACCCCCATATGATTGTTTAACCCTTCGAGGAACATCTACGAAGAGTGATTCTATTAGCCATCCTTGTGACACTGTCGTGATTGGAAATTCCAAATCTTACCTAGAATCAGTTGCTACCCGAAACCATCGCTCGTTCCTCAAAAATGAGTCTTCTTTAATATTTTTTCGCCTGACTCGTAAAATATGAAAAGATTGCCAAGGGATTGGTCTCTCTGGCTCCTTTAAGTCATTGGAAGTGCTATCCCTCCTCTAGATTTTAATCTTTTTTGGACCTGAGGGGTTATTACACAAAAAGATCGAGCGCTTGTCTTGTTCGGCTCATTAAAACTATCAAAAATTCATCCCTTTTGTATTATTTTATGCTTTTTCGGACTTAAGGGATTATATGACGAAAACGAATCATTGGGGTCTCCTTTCCATTTCTTTTAGACTCTCTAAAATTCAAAGGGACTGAGTTATCTTTGTCGTTAAACTCGTTAAAACCAAATAGCGACAAACTCATCCAAATGGATGAGAACGCGTTTCACTATCGCTAGGCTCGCTAAAATATAGCAACAGGTTTTCCTGAAGGGTGGATTATAGAACAAGCATATATTATCCTCCTCAAGCTTGACAAAAATAAAGAGGTACTGGTCAGAAATGACTGGGGAAAATTGGGAAGAAAACATGAAGAAACTTTATTGGTAGCAAGTCGCTCTTGAACATGACACTTTCCTTCTGCATCCATGTCGGGTTGGGTTGTTTCGTTCACTGGTCATCACCATTGGTCCATCACACCATCCATCTTTGGGGTTAAGGCTACCAATACATCATCAGTGTCGCCTATATGTTCAAGAGAAGTCATTCAGACAGTTCACCTATGTCTCACGTACTGCAATACATTCATGCTCCATTCCTTCATGACCGCCACCCTGAACCCTGTATCGTCAGATTGTTTTCACCTCAAAAATCATTTGCTTTGTTTCGTTTCATTGATGTGGGATTCACTAAGGTCCTCCTGCGACGTGTCACTTCTTGTCGACATCAGTGCATTATCCAAGAAGTTTACTTAGGAACAACCCTTTCAGTACTTTGAAGATTGCATGCCTTAATGGCAAGTTTCTCACTTTCGGCGACAAGTTTACAGCAATGGCCTTCGACCGAGAGATTTTACGTGGTGTTCGACGCCAAGTCCTTTTTCACACCACGTGAATTGTATTGTAGTACCTTTAGGGTCATTGTCGTTATTGGTGATTCCTCTCACACCTGTTAACAACTTACATCATTGGCTAGTAATTAGGCGATGTCTTTCCATGTTCGACTCCAGAACATTTTTCACATGGATCGACTTCTACTCCGAGTGAATATTGAACGAGTTTTGAAAACCTCGGATGTAGTTTTATCCATCCGGGCTGCAATATATTTAGGAGTATAAAGACATCAAGTGTACATCATTGCCGAACAGATGATCATCCAAATCAAAGGATGATGTGTCCATATCATCAGTCTGTCACACAGACGATTGTCTGTCCTATGTACATGAAAATGAATTTATAAAGCTGAGCATGGGAATGCCCGCCTCAGCTAGATCATGAAAAAATGTTGTCAAAATAATGTATTGTATTGTATTGTATCTTATTACAGGTCGCCTCCCAGCTCGGAAAAACTTTGGATCCTCGTAGTAAAGCATTTCACCCGACATCAAAAAGATTAACGACCTCATGCTTTAGGGGGCAACTGTTATAGACATTTTTGGGCACCTCAACCCCAATCATAAATTTCCATAAATTGAGGGCTCCTAAGTCCTTACAAGTGTTGCTTCACTGCCTAAAGGAACAAGGTCAGTTGATTACATCATCTCCCAGAAGTTCTCCACTGAAAACTGCTCATAAATGGTCAAAACTGGACCATATTGAAAGCTCAGTGCAAAGGGTGCAATGCATATCACCTTCCCAGTGTACAAGGTGCGATGTATACTAAATTTCTCCTTTGTAGGGTGCAATGGTCTGGAATGGACAAATGGCAGGGACAAAATGTGAGGTGGGAGATCATGGAATCTTCCAGAAGCTTGCCCTCTGACATTTGCCTCTCTGTTTTCAACCAGGGATGAGTAAGAGATCATCATTCTCCTAGTGGAAGAAAGAACTATCAGAGAGAGGATGCTAATGAAGATCCCAGAAGATGACTCACCTCTCTATAATCATCTATATATGGATCCCTCATCAAAGAGATCCAGAGGCTGGAGTTTTGTATCTTATAGAGAAGTGTTGTTGGTTTTCTGGTGTACATTCATAGTGTTGGGTGATCTAAGCTTTTCTTGAGGTGAAGAAGGGCTTCCTAGCTGGAGGATGATGCTGGGTCAAAACATATGGCTGTAATCCTCCTGCTACTTTTCATCTTAATAAAGTTATTCTAGTTTTCTTCCATATTCTTGTGTACTTGTTTATATATATGCATTTATATGGTTAACACACATCTGGTCCTGTGTTATTTATGAATATAGATATTTGTTTCTTCGATAGTAGTATGTTGTTGTGATTCCACATGTTCTCTTTGAAGCTAGGCAGACGAAGAAGAAGCGGCGGAACTCTATCAAGAAGGAGAGGAAATGAAGCGTAAGACTAAGGTTGGTCTTCTTGGTTCTCCTCTTGTCTATTTTCATAAAAGAAAATGAAAGTAGACTTTACTTGTTTGTTTCTAAGATAGCCACCCATATTAGTGGGAATAGCAGCATCCGAGTGGACACTATTCCCGATAACAGTTGGAATTATTCAAGGTTCTGCCAGTGTATAGGAGCTCACATGCTCTTCCACTTGAGAACACAACTATTTATTTGTTACAACTGCTCTCAATTGTCTTTATTGTTAACACCCTTTTTATCTACAGCCTCAAATCTGCAAACACAATCCTCAAACCCAAAGTTAAAAATAAAATCATACCATATCACCTTCAAGATCTCTGCATGATCATGTTCCACCATTCATCTATACTTTGAATGTACTATTCCTTGTTAATTTTCCTCTATAAATTCTCTTTAACAATATCAATTACTTCACAATATTTTTCCAAAATTTATCTTTATGTGTCTCCTTCCTATCAGATTTAAAATATGATCCTTTCTTCCTATGTAATATCTTTAACAAATGCACACAAAGCACACTAGATTTATTTTCCTTCTTTCTTCTGCCAACCTTTACAGATCTCCTCTTTCTGCAGTCACAATTGTATCTGCATATACAAATTCAAGAGCATAACTTTGTTATACTTTTCCCCAAAGAGCTTTAACTTCCTCTGATATGAAAAATGATGACCTATCAGGTCTATACTTCATAATCAATAGTCTTAAATCACTAAGACTACACTACAAGTCTTAACAAAGAGACTTCAACCCTTCCTACCCCTCATTCTCTGATGAAAACTGCACTCACATCAATTATACATAAACAAGGACTGGTTTTTAGAGTTTACCAAGTGCGGCGCTTTTGCAGGCTAGTGTGACCCTTTTATCACCTAGTGTGACCCACGACGTGACCCTTCCATCTCAGTGCGACCCTTATATCTCAGGCACGACCCATCTATTCTCTAGCATGACCTTTCTATTTTCTGGCACGACCTTTCTGTGACTGATGTTTTTCTTGTTACAGAAACTTAACGGAGAGATTTTCAATGCAATATTCTTGCAAAGTATCTCCTCAAGATATCTAGTGAATCAATCAACTCTGTGGCTATAGCTGGCTAGCCTCCAAGCTATTCAACAATCTTCTAGATAGGAACTTAGTGTTGTTGGTCTTACCCTCATAACAACAACTCATAGTTTGGTTGAGTCCTTTTTTTTAAGCTCCTCCACCATAAACCTTCAGCAGTCAATGCTTTCACTTGCACACATTCAAAATTTATTATTGTCAAACTTTACAACAACACCAAAACTACAACGATCCAGTGGTTTGCACCTAAACTAATCTGAATATAAAATTCATCCAAACATGTAACTTTTATAATGTTTCCTATGTAGGTTCAATGAAAGGATGCTCACAGACTTCAATTCTATAAACAGATAACACTTCCTTCACTTTAACTATGGCTTTGTAACTCTTAGATCCACACACAAATTTCCAACCATAACAACACCATTCATCCTCTACATAGGAACATAAATATTACTTCACGTTGATAGAGATATTCAATGTTCCAATGCACATAAAAATGCATTTCATTAACCAATTTCAAATATATACAATACTTGGCTTGATTTCCAACATGGGCATGCAACCATGGCCTTTCTCTCCACATTTCATACTCACCTCTTCTCTACATGTCCCCTCTTCTCTTACAATTACAGGAATAATTACATAGTTATGGATCATTCAGGTTCCTAATTCTTCTCCGTAGATCGCTCAATTATTTCCTAAAATCTCTTAATGATCCCTTCAGGATCTCAGCAACAATTCTATATCTAAATTCTACCTTTATGAGTAGATTATACTAATTCCCTCAATCTACTATTAATCTCAACCAATTTCCTATTCTAGGATCTCATAATCTTCAAGATTTTTATGAGATATTCACAAGTCTAACATCTCTCATATTCTCACATAATTGATACTATTTACATTTAAAACCTCACACACATATTTCTCACCCAAGTTATTAAAAATATACAAAATTTCCTATTAAGAAATAAAAAACATCAGATCCCCTAATTGAACCAAATATACAATGTTTTCCTTGAGCAGGATGCTGCTACATCACATCCCAAGATAGTGACAAGAATCCTATGGATGTTTCTTAACATATTGAAAGCATGCAAGTAGAGTTGTCTCAAATTCAAAACTTTTCATGGTAAATGTCTTTATTGATGATCAATGAAGAGGCTTCTTGTTTAGAGGGAAAACCCATTTATCCCATCCCTAGTGCAAAAGGAATTAAGTCTTCTAGATATGAATTGATGAACATGTAATGTTGATAAAGATATGTCTTTGCTAATTGACTCCATGAGCTAACAATTCTTTGATGAAAAGACTGGTTCACCCAATCAATTTCAAGAATCATTCACAATATCAGAGGAAGTGTCTTTCTCGAATCATGAAAAGATGGCTTGCATTGATGAATTATTATTGTTAGATCTGATGGATATCGTGATAAGAAATCTGTCGAATGGATCCGCGTATACACTTTGAGCTAGTTAGAGTCTGGTCATATATAGATGGGACAAGGGACATCTTCATGTATTAAGATTAGGTAGTTCTATGATACAAGCTTAGGTTTGGGGATAGCTGCTTCCTTGTATGAGAGGGACAAAATATCATTAATGCTATAAAGAGAACTAAATCTAAGGGTTAGGTCTAGACATAGTATGAGCTCGAGTTGTAGTGATATAATATTTAATTGGTAATACCTGTAATTGAATGCCCACTACCATACTCAGTGATAAACACAAATAAATCTATACATTTAGAATCAAACAAAGTATCATATTTAATTACATCGATCCATTATGTTATTGAAATTTCCAATAATTTAACAACCACTAATGCACTAAGCTTAGTCCTAATTTATTTTATCATGTTTTTCTAGCTTCTTCTCCTTGACTAACTGTCAACTACCTAGTCTTGTCATTAGAAACTATGTTTTTCTTTTCACAAAATAAAAAACTTAACTCTATAATAATAACAAATACTAAGATCTTGTCAAACATGAGGCTAAAGTGTAACCAAGGGTAGTAACTAGTCTCATGTATGGGGCTAAGTCTAAATGCTACTTGAAAGCTCGTGACCCCATTGTTGTAGCCTCAATAATTATAGTAGAATATACTTGTTTTCTTAGAAATATTAACTTGGTTGAAACCACCTTTTCGTCTTAGAGTATGAACTTAAAATTTCTCTCATTGGCTAAGAGCTTACTTTTTTCAAATGTAAGGAAACAAATTAACAACCCAAAACTCATAGGAATTTGGAAAATGTGGGAATATGTCCCCTTATGGACCAATAGTGGATTATTCCACATGACCAGGTTGTCTGCACAAGATGATGTTACTGCACGATAAGGTCTTCATATTGTATCATACATGAAATGTTTTTACTTTAGATAATTTTGTAACTATGATATCAAATTAATCCATGCATTAATCACATCATAAAATTTTAGTATTTTACATTTATGAACAACCTCTTACCTTAGTCCATCAGGTGATGTGTCCCTTGGTGAGAGGGAAGAGAGCCAAGGAAATCTTTCCAATCATTTCAAGACATTCCATTCATGCACTAATGAGAATAAATTGTTTTTATTTTATATAATTTTATAACTGTGATATCAAATTAAAAATATCAAATAAATTCATGAGTTAATCACATCATAACATTTTACATATACCAACAACCTCATTCCATTGGGTAATGTGTCCCTTGGCTATTCATAAGATATCTAAGACATATTTCAAATCATTCCAAGTCATTCCATCCATGCACTAATGAGTAAGGCATTTTGGCAATGGCAACCATTCTAATAATGGAAATATTGAATACAAATAATCTATGATGATAAATATGAATTATTGTGTATGTAAATAGATATGAATCACCATATGCAACAATTCTTAAAACCAAATTTGAAAGTAATCAATAAATGATAATTTCATTGAACAACAAATTAACTGGCGAGACCTTATAAAATTTGTGTGGCTACTAATGAAACATGTCAATTTTCAAACTGGATCCTTGAAATACAACAAACATAATGACTTAAGCTATGATGGGACCCCATGTGCCATGAGTAATGAGAAACCTACATCCTCTCCAACATGTCCACACTACTCTCTATAATATTAGGGTTTGGGAGGCTAACCTCGTCTCTAGACTAGAAAAGCTATAAAAGGAAAGGGCCGCGAAACTACTGGCTCCCTAAAAGACAACCATTTTGGTCCAACATTGATGGATAAGAGTCAATAATTATTAACCCAAAGCTTGATGTTACTAGCTACGGCCAACTTATAGAAACCATGATGATCCACCATACAATGTTGTCCTCTACTCATTGTTGCCAAATGTTTCTGACCATGTGTTTATTCCTAGGACACTGCATTTGTGGTGCACTATTTCTTGTATTAAATAAACACACGAGGGGTTAGCTAAACAAATGTTTTCCAATGTTATTGAGTATTTGGTTATGCAAGCAAGTCCTTAATTCAAATCCCCCTAGGTAAGTTTCACTAGTCTATCAATATGTTTACTATGGATGTCATTTGTAAGTGTTTCAAAGCATCTTGTGGGTTTCCACATGAATTTTTTTAACACTCGAAAATTTCACTTTATAACCATTCCATGATTATATACAACACTAAATGATAGCCTTCCCACGTACTTCTTTGTCTCAAATATATAGGGACAGAAGCAAGGTAGTTGATGGCCTTTCAAAGAGGCATTAGGGTTGGAGTGGGGTGTTTGGACCATTTTAGTTTCTCAGCATGGGCATACAAATGATTTCATTCATGAACCTTCGCTATAAAATTCTCTAAAGGTAGATACTCTGACTTCTACAATGATGTATTTTTGTTTTTTAAAGCCATGAAAAGTATATTTTATGTCGTTGATATAGCTCAGAGGACTTGTGATAGTAGACAGCTTTCAGAGCTTGATTTTGAAAGTTCTAATATTTATCCTTTTAATTCAAGAAACAACTTTTTTTGTTTTTTAATTATCTCACTGATATGTAAGCCATGTATGCAAAGTTGTCATGAGACAAATGTGAGACCTCTCACCCAAACTTAGACAGATTCAACTATCTTGATCCCCTAGCAATTAGGTACCCTAATTAGGGTCACTTCCTTACCAAATTTACCATCCATGGATCATGGAAAATTAATTGAATGATTTTCCATGAGGTGTTATCCTAAGAAAAAAACTTACTAATGAGATTTATTTGGAAACAATGATTGAACCCAGGTGGCTATATAAGATGAAGCATGTGGATAACAAGAGGAGATAGAAGTACAATGCCAAATTCATTGGCTTAAGATTCTCAGGAAGAGAGGTTACTTCCAGTACTTGAAGAATAATCAACCTCATATTTTGTTTTTTCTTTGTAATAGATACATTCAGCCATTTAAAGGCAAATTCACTCAGCTATTGCAAAGCATTTGCTTCACTGTTTGAAGGGAACATTTCATTATCCATTAAGGTATGCTGAGGATGGAAAATTGATGTTGCATAGCTTTGTGGATTCGAAATTGCAAGGTGATGCTAGTGCTATGGAGAGCAATTCAAGGTTTTGTTTCAACTTTGGGTCCCATGTATGATATCCTAAATCAATTAGAAGCAAGCAACAATGGAATTCATATGATGGAGTCGATGGTTTTAAGTATTATGACAATTAAAGTTGCTCTACTCTCTACAAATACAGTACCTTGCAATCACTCTAAGCATATCGACATTTTGTACCATTTCCTAGAAGATAAGTTCAAGAAGGGGCAGTGGTTCTTGAGTATGTTTCCATTAATTTTCCAGTTGTACACATTTTTACTAAGACCCTATCAAATCGGAAGATTGAGATGTTGAGGGAGAGACTAGGCTTAGTGGAGAACACCTTCTCGTAAAGATGTAGTGTTACACATTTTTACCTTGTTTTCTCAGTAGTTAATTCTCCTTCCTCATAGTAGAAGAATGATAATATGTCCATACCTAGGAGGAGAAAATCCTTAACGTTAGATCTACATGTAACATTGATGTCCAATGGATTTAGGCACAACACTAGTTTACTTTGGGACAAGTGTTTTTGTCTATGTTTCATGGTATAGTGAAACCGAAATACATACGTCTGAAACAAGAACGCCTTGGAAACATGACCCCGAAAAAAAAAAAAAAAAAAAAAAAAATATAATATATATATATTATATATATATATATAATACTATATATATTATATATATATATATATATATATATATATCTATATATAATAAACTTTGAAATTATTTATAATACAAATGCAAATTCATAAATAACTAAGCAAGTGCTAAGACCCAAGGCCCAACAAAAACATGCTACAACAAATACCTACATATCATCAAAATCATCAATATCACACTCTAATCATATTTAAATTACATACATGGCAGTTTATTTCAATTACTAATATTGTTTAATTATGTTCACATATTATAGTTTGTAGACTACCTTTGAGAGCGACTCGTCTCCAACCAACTTATAATTCTTTGACTGCCAGAAATATGAGATATTGCCACTAGGTAACCTTAATAAAAAAGATCTTCTACAATTATCTGATGAAATATGTTTAATAACAACACTTGAGTTCTCATTACCAGTACTAAAAACAACTAGCCTCTCCACAACACCATCATGTCCAACAAATGAGAGGTGTAGATCAGAAGAAGGTAGAAAAGTCAGGCTCAAATAACCTCTACAGTAGAGTAAAATATGAAGGAGAACCTCAATATATGCTATTGAAGATATCAGTTATTGTACACCACAATTCAAATGCTCAAAAACATAAGTTCAATGCATTGAGCCTCTTACAAACTATGAACTAGACTAACACCCTAATAAATATCATGCTCTCTTTAACCATAAGAATTTTCATGTAAGTCTAGATTTCCTGAATATACGAGTGCTTGTTCTAGGTTGTTTATTCTTAACATACTTTTCAGCTCCAAGATAGGAAGTAGATATACCAATAAGGAGAATGAATAGAATGTGAATAGCTCAATGCAACGTAATCAACATGGACAACATGGACTTGACATCTCTAAACCAAATATTCAGTTGGCATGAAATGTTCTCAACCTTGATGGTGATCTAAGATGCCACATAGGAAAAAAAACAAAAATGTACAAGCAAGTGCACATATAAAAGGGCATTGAAATTTTAGATCTAATCAACTTAACTCTATAATAATAAAAAATACTAAAATCCTACTAGACATGAGGTTAAACTGTAACCAAGTGTAGTCTCATGAGCGCATTGTTGTAGCCTCAATAATGATAGTATAATATAATAGCTTTCTTGCAAATATTAACTTGGTTGAACTGCCTTTTGTCTTGGAGTATGAACTAAAACTTTCTTTGATTGGCTAAGAGCTTATTTTTTTCAAATGTAAGGAAACAGATTAACAACTAAAAACTCAAAGGCATTTGGAAAATGTGGGAATTTGTCCGCTTATGGACCACTAGTGGATTATTTCTTGTGACCAGCTTGTCTGCACAAGATGATGTTGCTGCAAGATAAGGTCTCGAGGTTGTATCATACATAAAATGTTTTTATTTTAGATAGTTTTGTAACTATGATATAAAATTAAAACTAGAAAATCAATCCATGTGTTAATCACATCATAACATTTTATGTGTACCAACGACCTCATTACCTCAATCCATTGGGTAATGTGTACCTTGGAGAGTGGGAAGAGAGCCAAGGGAATCTTTCCAATCATTTCAAGACATTCCATTCATGCACTAATGAGCATACATTTTTTTTAGATATATAATTTGATAACCTCGGTACATGCTATTGAAGATATAGATTATTGTACATCCCAATTCAAATTCCTAAAAACATAAGTTCAATGCATTGAGCCTCTTACAAACTATGAACTAGACAAATTAACAACCCAAAAATCTTTGGAAAATGTGGGACTTGGTCCCCTTATGGACCACTAGTGATTATTTCATGTGACCATCTTGTCTGCACAAGGTGATGTTGCTGCAAGATAAGGTCTTCATATTGTATCATACATAAAATGATTTTATTTTAGATAATTTTGTAACTATGATATCAAATTAAAACTAGCAAATCAATCCATGCGTTAATCACATCATAACATTTTACATATGCGAGCAACCTCATTACCTCATTCCATTGGGTAATGTGTCCCTTGGAGAGTGAGAAGAGAAACAAGGGCATCTTTCCAATCATTTCAAGGCATTCCATCCATGCACTAATGAGCATACAATTTTATTTTATTTTATATAATTTGATAATCGTGATTTCAAATTAAAACTAGCAAATCAATTCATGAGTTAATCACATCATAACATTTTGCATATACCAACAACTTCATTACCTCAGTCAATTGGGTAACATGTCCCTTGGCTAGTGGGAAGAGAGCCAAGGCATGTTTCCAATCATTCCAAGAGATTCCATCCATGCACTAACGAGCAAAGCATTGGGACAATGACAACCATTCTAGTAATGTCAATATTCAATACAAAGAACCTATAAGGATACATATGAACTATTGCATAGGTAAATATCTATGCATCACCATATGCAACAATTCTTAGAACCAAAAGTTAAAGTAATTAATAAATGACAATTACATTGAACAACAAATTAACTGGCCAAACCTTATTGAATTGGTGTGGATACTAATTAAACACGTCAATTTTCAAACTTGATCCTTAAAATATATCAAACAAAGTGACTTAAGCTACAAAGGGACTGCATGTACCATGGGTAAGGAGAAATCTACTTCTTCTCTGACATATCCATAGTACTCTCAACAATCTTAGGGTTTGGGAGGCTAACCTCATCTCTAGTCAAGAAAAGCTATAAAAGAAAAGGGAAGGGAAACCACTGCCTCCATAACAGGCAACCATTTGTGTCCAACATTGATGTCTAGGAGTCAACCATTATTAACTGAAAGCTTGATGTTACTAACTAGGGCCAACTTATAAAAACCATGATGATCCACCATACAATGTTGTCCTCTACTCATTGCTGCCAGATCCCCCCTCCCCCTACCCCACCCCATGTGTTTATTCATAGGCCACTACATTTGTGGTGCACTATTTTTTGTATTAAATACACACAC
>APFE030693893.1:42808-64628 GCA_000404065.3 Pinus taeda
TGATGATATACAACACTAAATGACAACCTTCCCACACACTTCTTTATCTTACATATACAGGGACATGAACAAGGTAGTTGATGGCCTTTCAAAGAGCCATTGGGACTGAAGCAAGGTGTTCGAACCATTTCAGTTTCTAAAAATGGGCATACAAATGGTTTCATTCATGAACCTTAGCTATGAAATGCTCTACAGACAGATACTTTGACTTCTACAATGATGTATTTTTGTTTTTTATATCCACAAAAGGTCTACTTTCTGTTGTTGATATAGCTCACAGGTTTTGTGATAGTCATCATCTTTCAAAGCCTAATTTTGGAAGGTCTAATATATGTCCTATTAACTCAAGAAACAACTTTTCCTTTTCTTAATTAGCTCATTTATATATAAGTGATGTATAAAATGTTTTCATGAGCCAAATGTGAGATCTCTCACCCAAAGTTAGGGAGATTACAGATTCAACAATCTTGATCCCCTAGTAGTAAAGTACCGTAATTAGCGCCATTGATTTATCGAATTTACCATCCATGGATTGTGGAAAAGTACTTGAATGGTTTTCCATGAGGTGTTCTCCTATGAAAACAACACTAATGAGGTTTCTTTGGAAACAATGGTTAAACCCAAGTGGTTGTATAAGATGAAGCATGTGGCTAACAAGAGTAGATAGAAGTACATTTCTAGATTCATTGGTTGAAGATTCTGAGAAAGAGAGGTTACCTTCAGTATTTGGTGAATAACAAACCTCATATTCTCTTTTTTCGTTGTATAAATACATTCAGCCATTTCAAGGAAAATTCACTCAACTATGTTGAAATTTGACAATGAATTTCGTAAAATTGTGTAAAATTGTATTAGTTACTATTTAGTTAGTTTTATACTTGAGAAAATGGTTATGTAACAAAGGAGGATCTTATAAATTGATAAATGAATGAACTATTGTATGAAGGAGAATCATTGTTGATTTAATAAATAATCCAATCCCTTGCCCCGCGGATGTTTCCTTAACATCCTATCAAGGTTTTACCATGTAAAATCCTGTGTTCTTACTTGTGTCATTTTATTCAATTTCATTTCTTTCTTCTTTAAATTAACCTCTCAAAACTACAATTGGTATCCAATCTTTGGGTTGTTGAGGAATTCTGATTGAAGGAGAAAGGGTTCATTTCAATGTTCCCACACAGAAGTCCTCGTTTTATTTAAAGCCGCTAGGCCAACAAGGAGCCTCTGCTAAAAACCACTATTTTATTTTGAAAACCCTGCATGTAACTAGATAAGTTGTCCACGTGAGAGAGAAGCCTACAGGTTGGAGAGTTGCACTATGTGTTGCTGCATGTTCGGTTGTGGAAGAGAAGGAGCACAAGAAGAGAGACTGTCGCTGCCCATCCTTTTGTTGTTCTGCAGTGAGTAAAAGGAGTCGTTTGCTGCTATCAATATTTTTTTTTTTGTTATTCTACTACGGAAGAAAAGGAGCCGTCATCTTTTTGCTAAGAATTTTTCAACAGAGACCCTACCGTTGTAGCCATACGAACACTATTGAGAAGGGATGTGTTATGAAAATATAAAAACATCTCCACCATTGAGAAAGGATAGCCACCAAGATAGCTGCACACCCTTGATGAAATGCAAAGATCTGAGACTTTGCCGAGTTGGGGAAGTTCATTGAAGCTGGAAGAAAACTACTAATTGAACAAACTAGAACAATGGGTATTCTTTTTCCAACAAATCTATTGAAGGGTTTTTGGTTGATAAAAAATAAAAAAAGGTAAATTTTCTTTCTGGAAGAGTAACATAGAATCTGAATAAGGACTTTTTTTTGAGGAGAATTGATTTATGTTTTATGTTTATAAACAGACTCAATTTGTTTTTTAAAGGTTCAAAATTATAGAAAAGAGTTTATTTATTAAAAAGAGCTCAGACTTCTGAAGAAGAAACCAGAAATCAAAGAAACCTTAAACCCTTATTCTTTTGAGAAACCTTAGTTGGAAGAAGGGAAATTAGCAAGGGAAATCATAGATCATAATTGTTTAAAGAAACCCTAGTTGAAAGAAGGAACTATAGGAAATAAATGGTTAAAATGATTAATGCAAAGTTCGAGGTGGATAAATTCACCTGCAAGAACAACTTTGCTCTATGGAAATTGAAAGTTAGGGATTTGTTGGTGCATCAAGGGTTGCACAAAGCATTAGACTCGGAAAATAAGAAACCTGCTAGCATGATAGATTTAGACTGGGAGGACTTGGATGCCTGATCTCTCAGTACCATCAGGTTATGCCTGGCAGATGAAATTCTCTTCAACATTGTTGAAGACAGTACAATGGCAGGTTTATGGGATAAACTAGAAAAACTATATATGACAAAATCATTAACCAATATAATTTATTTGAAAATACAATTGTACAGCCTTCAGATGAAGGAGAGTACAAAAGTTGCAAAATTTTAAATGTTTTCAATACACTTATATGCCAATTATCAGACATGGAAGTTAAAATTCAGCAAGAAGACAAAGCTATAACATTGTTGTGTTCTCTGCTCGAGTCGTGGGACCACTTCATAACTTCAATCAGTTTGAGCACTACTGATTCTTTAAAATTTGAATCAGTTGTGGGAGCTCTCTTACCTAAAGAAGTACGAAGGAAATCTGATACTAAAACAAGTCCACTAGAAGCCATGATAGCCAGAGGACGATCAAAGGAGAGAGGAGAAAAACTAACAGGGTCTTCCAGATCAAAATCAAATGGAAAGAAGTGTAAGGCAAAATGTTGGCACTGCAATAAAATTGGACACCTCAAGAAAGACTACTTGAAATGAAAAGAGTATGATAATCCAAAAAAGGAAGCAAATCAGGTTGATTTAGGTATGATAGATGAAGTTTTATCTGCTGAAGAATTATGTATGATAGATGAATCTTTACATGTATGTAATGTTCAGGATTTTGAGAGTTGGTTGTTAGACTCTAGTGCCTCTCATCATATGTGCACACAGAAATTGGTTTACTTCATATGAAGTTGTAAATGGTAGTTCTATGTTTTTGGGTAATAATGTATTGTGTCAGATTGTTGGGATGGGAAATATCAAGATGAAAATGTATGATAACACATTTAGAACATTAACTAATGTTAGACATGTACCTGAATTGAAGAAAACATTGATTTCTTTGGGAGTGTTGGATTTGGATGGTTATAAGTTTACAGGTCAGAATGGAGTGTTGAAAGTATCAAAATGTGCCCTAGTTGATATGAAAGAAGAAAACGTCGGAAATCTTTATAGAATCAAAAGAAGTACTCAAGTCATTGAAGCAACGATTGTGTTAGAAAAAGAAGAAGAAGGTACTTGTCTATGGCATCAACGATTGGGTCACATGAGCAAGAAAGGTCTTTAGGTACTGATGAACCGTAAATTACTTCCTGATTTGAAATCCTTGAAGTTGGATTACTATAAACATTGTGTGTCTAGAAAACAGTGTAAACAGATTTTTAAAACTAGAAGTCACAATAGTAAAGAAATTTTGGACTATATTCATTCTGATTTATGGGGACCATCTCCTATTGTATCATATGGAGGTGCTTTATATTTTTTAATGTTTATTGATGATTTCTCCTGTAAAGTTTGGGTATTTATGCTGAAAAATAATGTTGACATATTCAATGTCTTTAAACAATTTAAAGAAATAGGAGAAAAAAGAACATGAAAATCAATTAAATGTTTAAGAATTGAAAATAGTGGTGAATTTACTTCTCTAGAATTTGAACAATACTTTAAGGATGAAGGAATTTTTAGACACAAAACTACAATTTATACTCCTCCACAAAATGGTGTTGTTGAAGCTATGAATCAGAATCTTATGGAAAGAGCCAGAAGCATGATCAGCAATGCTAACCTAGAAGAGGAGTTGTGGGCAGAAGCAATATCCCCTACTTGTTATTTAGTTAACAGATCACCTTCAATAGCAATTAATTGTAAAATTCCTGAAGAAGTTTTGTTAGGTCAGTCTTGTGATTATTCACATTTAAGGATATTTGGTTGTGATGCATATGCTCTTATTCCTAAAAATCAACATTGAAAATTAGATCCAAAATTGAAATGTTATGTCTTTGTTGGTTATGACTATCAGTGAAAGGATACAGGTTGCGGGATACTACGTCATGGAAGATATTCATTAGTAGAGATGTAACATTTGATGAATCTTCTCTTTTAAAATCAAATTTTGAAAGAATTGAAAAAGAATATGTATCGCCAAATCAAAAAATTCAGTTGGAGGCTAGACCTCTTTTTGAAACTCAAAAAGAAGGAGAGACCTCTAGAGGAAAAGGTGATGAATATACAAAGGAAGTTGTTGAAGTTTATGAATCAGTTTAGCAACTAGTCACTTTAAGAAGGTCTACAAGGGAAAGAAAAGCTCCCAATAGGTATGAAGATTATGCTTCATTATTTGCTTTGATTACTGAACATGGGCAACCTTCTTGTTATCAGGAAACAATACATGATACAAATAGCGAAAAATGGAAAATGGCTATGGAAGAAGAAGTTGATTCCTTAGCCAAAAACAATACTTGGGATCTTGTAGAACTTCTTGAAGGGAGAAGTGTTGTTGGATGCAAATGGATCTTCAAATTTAACTGAAAAGTTTATGGAAGTATCAAAAGGTATAAGGAAAGACTAGTAGCTAAAGGGTATTCTTAGGTTGAAGGTATTGATTTTCATGATATTTTTTTTCAACAGTTTTAAAACTTGTTTCTATTAGTACTGTGTTGGCACTAACTGCATTACTTAAGCTTGAGCTAGAACAATTATATGTTAAAACAACTTTTCTACATCGTGATTTGGATGAAGAGATATATATGGAACAACTAGAAGGTTGTGTACAAGGTAAAAACAAAATATTAGTTTGCAAGATCAGGAAATCATTGTATGGCCCGAGGCAGTGTCCCAAGCAATGGTACAAGAGGTTCGACTCCTTCATGGTGAGCGAAAACTTTATTAGAAGTGAGTATGATCATTGTGTATACTTCAAGAGTTTCAGTGGAATATTCATTATCTTAGTTTTATATGATGATGATATACTTATTACAAGCAAAAGCATGGTTGAGATCACCAGGTTAAAGGCTCAGCACTCTAGGACGTTTGATATGAAGGATCTTGGAGCAACAAAACATATCCTGGGAATGGAGATACACAAAGACAGGAAAAATGGTAAGCTTTGGTTATCACAGCAGAAGTATGTGGGAAGAGTACGTAAAAAGTTCGGTATGAACAATGTGAAACCTGTCAATGTTCCATTAGCTTACCATTTTAAGCTTTCTTTGGTTTTGAGTCCTAGAACTAACGAAAAAAAGAAGTATATGTCTCGTGTACCATATGCAAATGTTGTAGGAAACTTAATGTATGTGATGGTGTCTACAGGACCTGACATTTCACATGCAGTTGGAGTTGTCAGCAGATTCATGGCAAATCCAGGTGAAGAAAATTGGCAAGCAATGAAATGGGTGCTTCAGTATTTAAGAGGAACAAGTGATCACTGTATCATCTTTAATGGAGGTGAAGGAACAGTCTATGGATATGTGGATGCTGATTATGTAGGTGATTTGGAAAAAATGAGATCTACTACAGGTTATGTCTTTACTCTTGTAGGTGGAGCAATTAGTTGGATGTCAAAGCTTCAAGAAGCAATTGCATTGTCCACTACTAAAGCAGAATATATAGCTGCTTCAAATGCTAGTAAAGAAGAAATCTGGTTAAAGGGTCTACTTGCTGATATTGGAAGGACACGGCAAGAGCAAGCACATTGATGTAAGGTATCATTTTCTGAGACATATGATCGATGGCAGAAAAGTAGCTCTCAAGAAGGTCCATACACGAGAGAATTGTGCAGACATATTCACGAAACCAATTACAATAGAGAATTTGCAATGGTGTTTAGCTTCTCTTGGCTTGTAGAAGAGATGATGAATGGACATGGGCAAGGGATTAGGAAAATTGTTCTCAAGGTGGATTATGTTGAAATTTGACAACGAATTTCATAAAATTGTGTAAAACTATATTAGTTGCTATTCAGTTATTTTTATACCTGAAATAATGGTTATGTAACGGAGGAGGCTCTTATAAAATAATGAATGACCAAACTATTGTATTAAGGAGAATCATTGTTGATTTAATAAAGAATCCAATCCCTTGCCCTGTAGATGTTGCCTTGATACTTTGTCAAGGTTTTACCACATAAAATCTTATGTTTTTACTTGTGTGATTGTATTCAATTTCATTTATTTCTTCCTTAATTAACCTCCCAAAACTACAAACTACTGCAAAATATTTTCTTCAATATTTGTAGGGAACATTTCATTATCGGTTAAGGTATGATGAGGATGGAAAATTGATGTTGCATAGCTTTGTGGATTCAAAATAACAAGGTGAGGCTAATTTTAGGAAGAGCACTTCAAGGTTTTGTTTGAAATCGGGGTTCCATGTATGATATCCTAGACCAATTGGAAGCAAGAAGAAATGGAAGTCATATATTGGAGCCGATGGTTTTAAGTATTATGACAATCAAAGTTGCTTAACTCTCTAAAAATCTAGTACTTCACGATCAATCTGAGAATATCGATATTCAGTACCATTTCCTAGAAGATAAGTTCAAGAAAGGAGCAATGATTCTTGAGAATGTTCCCTTGAATTTGCAAGTTTTACACATTTTCACTAAGCCCCTATCAAAGGGCAAGATTGAGATGTTGAGGGAGAGACTAGGCTTAGTGGAGAACACCTTCTCACAAAGAGGTAGTGTTACACATTTTTACCTTGTTTGCTTAGTAGTTAATTCTCCTTCCTCATAACATAACAATGATAGTATGTCCATACCTGGGAGCAACAAGTACTTACGATTAGATGTTAGTGAAGCATTGTTGGCTGATGGAGTTAGGAAAAACACTAGTTTACTTTGGGACAAGTGTTGTTGTCTACATTTCATGGTATAGTGGAACAAGAATGCATACATCCAAAACAAGAATGTGTTGGAAACATCACTCACCAAAAATAAGGAAATAAGAGAATATATATATCTATATATATATAAAGATACATAAATAATTGAGCAAGTCCTAAGACCCAAGGCCCAAAAAAAGAATGTTACGTCGAATACCTAAATATCATCAAAATCATCAATATCACACTCTAAGCATATTTCAATTACCTATATGGCAGTTTATTTCAATTACTAACACTCTATAATTATATTTGTATACTACAGTTAGTAGCCTACCTTTGAGAGGAACTCATCTCCAACCAACTTAAACTTTTATGACTATTAGAAATATGAGAGATTGCCACCAAGTAACCTTAACAAAAATGATCTTCCAGAAGTATCTGATGAAATCCCTTCAATAATGACACTTGAGTTCTCATTACCAGGACTCAAAACAACCAACCTCTCCACAACACCATCATCTCCAACAAATGAAAGGCATAGATCACAAGAAGGTAGCAAAGATGGGCTCAAATAACCTCTGTGGCAGAGTAAAACATGAAGGAAATCCCTAGTACATGCTATTGAAGATATCGGTCATTCTACATCACAATTCAAATGCTCAAAAGCAAAGTTTCTATGCATTGAGCCTCTTACACACTATGAACTCGACTAACAGCCTGATAAATAACGTCCTCTCTTTAGCCATTAGGATTTTAGTATAAGGATATATTTCTTGATTATACAAGTGCCTATTCGAGCTTGTTTCTTCTTAACATACTTTTCAGTTGCATGATAGGAAGTACATATACTAGTAAGCAGAATGAATAGGATGTGAAATATCAATGCATCAAAATCAGCATGGAAAACGTGGACTTGACATCTCTGAACCAAAGATTCTATTGGCATGAAATTTTGTCAACCTTTATGCTAATCATAGATGCAACACAGGGAAACAAATAAAAATGTACGAGTAAGTGCACGTATGAAAGGGAATTGAAATTTTAGCTCTGGAAATTGATTTTAGTAGTTAGCATGCATTTTTTTCTTTTTAAATGCAATGACTTTATAACATGAAAGAAGTCCTAGAGAAGAAGTAAAATCATATCCAATAAATAGTTATAAGGCCATGATTAATGAAATTGTGATATTTTTCAAAGATTATACAAGTTACAAACTTACAGTATCACCTAATTCCAACATATCATAGATCCCATTTTTCTTGGAATGAAATCTAACAAGATGCAACATTTCATGATTGCCAATATGTAATACCATAAAAAATCTATCTACCACTACTTAGAAAGAACTTCATATTTCCAGGGTAAGTTCTTTATGGGTTTAACTGTCTTGGATATTAATATAAATTCATTCCATTTAATATACACGATGTGGAGATGCAATGAGAACAACTACTTCTATCCCAATAGAATTTCAATAAAGAAGAATATACTAGGAACAATCATTGTACATTAAATAGCATCTCCCAGATCATTCACCTCTGCACAATTTTCGCATAGCCAAACTTCATAGATGAAGATGACATTATCAACCAGGACCTCATAACATACATAACATGGAAAGCAAGGAACAATCATTCTATAGTGGCTCTAATCAAAGTAGCATGCTAAGCCCTTAGTAGATATTCTTTCAAAGTTTGTCTATACTTCCCCACTTCTCTCAAGGTTGAGTTGGAAGCAAGCCACTTATAGATGTTGTCAGAGAGGGAGGATAAGGAATGGAAATAATGTTATGAAAACTATATAGAGGTGTGTTTTATTGTCTCTCTTCCTTTCCATTGTAGCAAATTGGTAGTAGCCAACAGACGAAATGGACTATCACTAAGGGAATGCTGGAAAAAAAAGAAAAAAAAAAGATAAAAATCAGTGTCTAAAAAAAGACCTTTGGAGGCTTCTTTTGATTTTAACGGGAAATTTATAAATATGCCAACCATTTTACACACATCTGCATGACTTCAAGTGATATAGTTGTAATTGTATCTCTAAGCTAGTCACTATGAAAATGGAAAGTCATTACAATATTGATTACATTGCCAATTGGAATGGCTTCAATACAACATTAACATTTGTACACCCTTATAATAACCAAAATTATGGGCAATAAAGACGTTTTCTCAAATGTAGATAAGAAAAACCTGAATTTAATATTCACCTAAGCTAACCATACTAATCTAATAGCTAATCATACAAGACTACATAAAATTTAACATACTCAATAGGTGAGATAAACACAACATGCAAAGTTTAGATAACAACTAAAACAAATCAGACCACCTTAACAATGAAATTACAAGCATAATAGGTGCAAAGCAATGCTTCCTAAACTTGTTCCAGTTAAGAGTTATCAAACTACACATGAATCATAACAACTCCCATAAGAATTAAGAACAAAATCAGCAGCGGTAATTCCCTATAAAACATCACTTTTGCTACAATTGTAATTCAACTACAAATAATTCATATTGGTGAGGCTAGCCCTATCCATGTAATTCAAGAGTGAAAATAATACAACCATGCTTTGGTCATAGACTCGACTAATCTACCTCTCACTTCTCTTTCTTCTGAGTTGTCTCTAACATTTACCTTAGCCTTCAGGGTTTTCTCTTAACCATCAAGTCATTGCGTTTATTTCCCTCGCTATGCATGCTCCTCTTTCTTCTAAATTGTCTCTAATATTTACCTTAGACTGGAGGGTTTTCTATTAACCCTCAAGTCCTTTCGTTTGTTTCCCTCACTATGTGCATTTTCTGAGAATTTAAGACCCCATCGTGATTCATTTAATAAATTATAACTGAAACACATTTCTCCTAAAATTTTTACATAATTTTGTAAATGTGAGCATTACTTTCATTTTTTATACTAAAGGAGAAAAGAAATATAAAATAATTTGATAAAATTTTAGTAGTCGTTTTCAATATATATAGATATAATATATGAAAATAACATTAATGTCGATATGTTCTTAAAACAAGATTGTTACTCAAAGTATTTCTCGCTCTCAATTCATTAAAGAACTTTAATAAGTATTTTTTTTATAAATATGGTTAAAATAAACAATTTACATTTAACAAAGGAAAAACAAAACAATTTTTTAACGATGTCAAACTGATTCTATTCTTGAACGATGTAAAACTAATTGGTATAGAGTAGTCTTAAGAATTAATCTTAGCACAAGTGTATCACATGTAGAAATTCCCATTGTAGATCACTTAATAATGCAATATACTAAAGAAAAATACTTGATCTACTTCTACAAACAAACTTGTGAAAGCTTAATCGATTATGAGCAAGATCAAATGGAACACATATAACAGAGAATGAGAAATCAACCACACATGAACACAAAAGAATACTCTGGGCAAAGTATCAGCTAAAAGCACTAACCTCTGTATTATCATAAAAGTGGAAATATGTCCAAATTACACAAAGCTTAGCTCACAAGCTATCCAACTCTTAGTACAATCCCTCTATACAACTTGCAGACTAAATAGACACAAGATATGTCTTCCTCTAATCCTCGAGGCCTCCTATTTCCTTGCGCAGTTTCTCCTAGGGTCCAATGCTACGACCTGTGTGAATTGGCCTCATCACACACTCACCAAACTCAGAAATAACTATGCAATCCTCAAGGAATGAATTCCTTCTGCATGCAAGATATATACTCAATGAAATATTCTTGAAATTGATAGTACATTGTCCCATCATCTAATATCAATTGGGTCTCTCACTAAACTGACATGCATGAGTTATTTATGAGAGAATATCTAGTTATCTGAAGTGCAGTAGTTACATGCATGCGTGCATTAACTAAATGAACTCATTATCAGTTCCACAAACTGTTCGAACTAATCTAACTCGACTTAACTAATTTAACTAATCTAACTAATTACAACTCAAAGTACAACTCAACATGATCTCCTTTAATCGAGGGATAACTTCCTCAATCAAAGGGAAATTGTTGCATGTCTTCACATAGACTTCATTTTTTATTTTACACAACTAATTAACTCAAGATGAATTAATTAATTATTTTACAAATAGCTGCTAAAATCAAATTCGAATTTTAATCCTCAATTTTAGTTTAGGGACTAACTAAAATTGGAATGTATCCCGAAATGCTATTTATAGCAGTGCTATTTTTAGCACTTCTATTTTCAGCATTTCTTGTTGCTATTTTCAACACTCCCTCTCAACAAGAAAGGGATTATCAGTCACCCAAATCCTATCTCTGTGGAACTTGAACATGCATTTTGACAATGCCTTAGTCAAAATATCTGCATCATGTTCCTTGGTCGAAACATACAGCAACAACATGATCCTCTTCACCACATAATCTCGAAGATGATGATACTAGATATCAATGTGATTGGACTTGTCATGAAATAATAGATTCTCAGAGAGTTTGATAGAAATCTGATTATTGCAATCAATCACAGTTGGATCCATCCTCTAACCAAATAGTCCCACTAGAATCTTCCACATCCAAATGGCCTCGCATTTTGCCTGACTGGTAGCCATGTATTCAACTTCTGTTGAGCTAAGTGCAACTAACCTCTGTTTCCTGTTGTACCAGGAAACTACAACTAAACCAAGGTTCAAGATTCCTCCAAAAGTTCGCTTATGGTTTGATGGACTCCCTGCCCAATCTACATCTGTGAAGCCCTGAAGCTTCACTCCCGTTGTCCATATCTACCACAATCCATACAGAGATGTGCCTTTGAGGTATCTCAGCACATGCTTTGCTGCCTGCCAAAATAGCTTGGTAGGTTGAACCATAGCTTGACTCAGCTGGTTCACCACAAAGCATAATTCTAGTCATGTGTTCACTAGATACATCAATGAACCCACAAGCTACCAATAAATAGTAGCAACTACTACCTCACCTAAAGTAGCATCCTCCTTCCTCCAGTTACCAGCTAGAGGAGTCTGCATGGGCTTGCACTTCTCCAGGTGGAATCACCTAATTATATCATTGGCATACTTGCCTTGAGACACAAATACTTCCCCATCTTTTTGCCACACTTCCATGCCTAGAAAGTAGTGCATAAGACCCATGTCTTTCATCTCAAACTCTCTTGGAAGGTCCTCCATGCAAGACTTGATCAACTGATCATGACCTACCAAAATCAGATCATCCACATAAAGAACAATGATCAATGGCTTACCTTCTACCATGATGTGGTAAAGGTTCACATCTACTTCACTCTTGGTGAAGCCCAACCCAGCGAAATAGTTATCGACCCTGGTGTACCAAGCATAAGGTTCTTGCTTCAACTTGTACAAATCCCTCTTGAGTTAGCACACATGTGAATCACAATAAAAGGTCTAAAAACCTTTTGGCTGATCAATGTACACCTCTTCCACAATCTTCCCGTTGAGGAACGTAGTCTTCACATCCATCTGATGGATTTTCGGACCCATCTGAGCTTGCAGTGCCAACATCAATCTGATAGATGAGTACCTTGCTACAGCAGAAAAATTCTCATCTTAGTTGATCCTCTCGGCCTGTGAGAAACCACGGGCAACAAACGTTGCCTTTTGTTTCTCAACACTGCCATCAGCTGCTTGCTTTACCTCATAAAGCCATTGGGAACTCACCACTAACTCGTCTTGAGGTCTTGGGACAACATCCCACACACTGTTCTGAATGATAGAGTCGTACTCCTCTACCATAGCATCAACCCAGACTAGTTGTTGCATTGCTTCCTCGAATGAAGAAGGTTCAGACTACACACACTCCCCAAACAGGGGCATGTAGCCAGTGTACTGCTTGGGTGACCTCCTATATCTGCACTGAGATTATGGTTGTCCCACATTCTCTCACGCATCAATCATTAACCTGTCAGCTTCCCTTGAGCATTTTTGTCCATATCTAGAAGACTCAGCATGAGTGGATGTCTTCACTTCTCGATTCTCTGCATTCGACTGCTCCACATCAATATGAGGCTCCTCCTCCTTAGGAACTAAAAGTTCCTCCTCTCCATGCAACTTGAGCTCCCTCTCAAGTGATACTCGAATGGCTTCTACTCATCGAATTTTAGATCTCTGCATACCACTGTCCTCTGACTAGTAGGTAGGAACACCTAATAGTTCTGGGGTGTATTAGTGTACCCCACAAGTATCCCCAACTCAGCTATCAGATCTAGCTTCTTCCACGAATATTTGGTCACATGGCAATAAACTGATGATCCAAAGATCTTGAAGTGACTCACATCTGGTCACTTGCTCGAAAAGGCCTACATGGGTGTCTTCATCCCTATATATGGTGTGGGCTTCTTATCTGCAAGTATACTGATGTATTACATGCCTCAGCCCACAAATGAAATGGTAGGCTTTGGTCATGCAACATCGATCGAGCTGCTCCCACAATCAATATGTTCTTCCTTTTGGCCACCCCATTCTGCTGTGGGTTATGGGGTGCCATCACCTCCCATTTAATTCCTTCTATTGTGTAGAAGTCCTTAAACTGTTGGGAGACATACTCTCCACCATTGTCGCTACGCAAGGCTTTTATTTTCTTTCCAAATTCTTTCTCTACGAAGGCTTTAAACTCACAAAACCTTAAGAAGGTTTGATCCTTCTTTTGCATAAAGTAGATCCAACATCTATGAGAAAAATAATCAATAAAAATAACATAGTACCTTTGTTTAGTGGTGGAGGCTGTAGAGATTTGTCCACACACATCTGTGTGAACTCACTCCAAGATTTCTCCAACTCTACTATCTCTATCATGAAAGGAATATTTTGCATACTTACCCAAGGTATAACCTTTTCATGTATCTGAATACTCTAGTTTTCCCTTGGGAAGTCTGGTAGAAATCTATTGCATGATCTTCAAGGTCCCATGGTGCAAGTGACCCAATCTTCTATGCCCTAGCTTGCTAACATCTTGGCTCTGCACCATCTCTACTTTGGAACTTAGTGTAGCATATTCATCTACCTCTAGCCTGTAGAGATTCTTAACTTGAATCCCAATCCTCTTGGTTTTTCTAATGCCGATATGCCTCAGGAATACCTTTCCTTTACTAAAGACTACATCATAGCCTTTGTCCTCTAGCATAAAAACAGACACAAGATTCTTCTTCAGACCCAATACATACTTTACATCAGTCAGGGTGAGAGGATTTCCATGCTCCCTCTAAAACAAAACTGTACCTTCACCTGAAACACGGTACTTTCCATCATCACCCATCTCGATGCACATCTCGAGATCCTTCTCCTCCAAGGTACTGAAAAGATTCTTGTCACTAGAAATGTCAAAAGAGGCTCCACTGTCGAGGTACCAAACAAATCCCACCATGGATGAAACCATGCATGCGATGAGAGAGAAATCCAATTCGAACTATGAGGCCAGTGCCTCACTATCTGATCCCTTCGAGGATCCCTTCTTGGATTTCTTCTGGGGAAAATGCGTAGCATAATGGCCCACCTCATGACAATGAAAGTATGACACTTTTGATTTGTCAAACTTCTTCCCACCATGGGAAGAACTCGATTTCGGATGTGATGCCTTCCCTTTCCCTTTCCTTGCCTTACCTGCTAAGGCTAGATTTTCTTCATCATCTTTCTTTGATGAAGATCCATCTCTGGTGCTTCTTCTTATCTCCTCCTACATAGGATCTGACCAAGGTAGTTCCCAATCTAATAGTTTCTCTCTCCATTAACCGAGTATTGGTAGCTATGCTAGCTCTTAGGAAGACCGAGGAGATCAAGACTCACCATGTCATCATCGGATGGTGTGATCCCTACACTTCCAAGCTCATCCCTGCAGGTGGTGAGCATGTTCATATATGTAGAGATCGTGTGGCCCTTTTCGCACTTGATTTTCCCAAGCTTGTCTTTCAGTGCCATCTTCGTCTGATTGCTACTATTCTGATATAGATCCTTCAATGTTTTCCACATTGAAAACGGTGTCTCCTTCCACGGAGGCTCGAGACAATGTGGTCTCGAACTCCCTCCAGGAGGATTCTCCTCACTCTAGCCACACATTTCTTCCATTTCGCCAATTCTTGGGCATTAGATATTATAGGCTTGGGGTCTTCTTGATCAATGATGTCCCTTAGATCGTTTTTGTCTAATGCCACTTCCGTGCTGTCCTTCTGGGCTATATAATTTGAGCATCCATCAAGAGCATACTCGAGCCTCAAACCATTGAACGCCATTGGTGAAATTTGAGATGTGATAAGAATTTGAATTCTATAATTAGGAACTTGATACTTCAAACTTATCCCTTCTTTGTATATTGTTCTTCACTTTGATCACCTTTGCTTTGATACCATGTAGAAATTCCCACTGTAGATCACCTGATAATGCAATATACTAAAGAAAAATACTTGATCTACTTCTACAAAGAAACTTGCAAAAGCTTAATCGATTATGAGAAAGATCAAGTAGAACACATATAATAGAGAATGAGAAATCAATCACACATGAACACAGAAGAATACTATGGGGAAAGCCTCAGCTAAAAACCCTGATCTCTTTATTGTCATACAAGTGGAAATATGTCTGAATTACACAAAGCTTTAGCTCACAATCTATCTAGCTCTTAGTACAATCCTTCAATACATCTTAGAGACTGAATAGACACAAGATATGTCTTCCTCTAATCCTCCAAGCCTCTTGTTTCCTTGTGCAGTTTCTCCTGGGGTCCAATGCTGCCACATGTGTGAATTGGCCTCATCACACACTCACCAAACTTAAAAATAACTATGCAATCCTCAAGGAATTAATTCCTTCTATATGCAAGAGATATCTTCAATCGAATATTACTACAACTGATAGTACATTGTCCCATCATCTGATCTCAACTGGGTCTTTGACTAAATTGACATGCATGAGTTATTTAAGAGAGAATATTTAGTTATCTGAAGTGCAACAGTTACATGCATGCATGCATTAACTAACTGAACTCACAATCAGTTCCACAAACTATTGGAACTAATCTAACTAGACTTAACTCAGTTAACTGAGATAACTAATTACAACTCAAAGTACAACTCATCCTGATCACCTTTAATCAAGGGATAACTTCCTCAATCATAGGGGATATTGTTGCATGTTTTCACAGACTTCATGTATGTTAGGGTCCCACCCTAACCCCCTTATTTATGTAATCGGATCGAGTCATAGTTATAGTTACGCAAAGAGTCAATAAAGCCCATATTAGTAATTGTAAGTGGTTGACCTACATTTAATGAAGGGACCATAGTTAGTTGTAAATGGGCCATGGTATTAGAAAGATGGTATTAATAAGAACCATGGTATTGCCCCATGGTATTGCATGTATGAATCCTATATACAGGATAGAGACTCACCTCGAGGAGCATGGTGTCTTATTTTGTAATTGAGCTTTTCTCTATTGGAGGTTGCCACCTCGAAGAGGCAAGTGAACATTACTTTCTGAATAATAAAATACTTGTTCTTATTTCTCATTGTTCTATGTTCTGGGTATATTTCTTTGCATATTTTGTATTATGTTATCAACTTGCAAGTTAAGAGCATAACAAGTGGTATGAAAGTGCTTTCCAGGGCCAGTGGGTCTCCATTTTTTAGAAAAATGCTTTTGGCTAGAGACGTGTTCCAATGTCTTTAAACCACCAAATCTATCATTAGATGCATAAAACTGTGGATTTGGGGAGGAATGCATGCATGAAATACAAGAGGTGGTCATGCTTGTTGGACTCCCTTGTAACCCTTGTGGGTACCCCTTCGAGTAGTAGCGCATTAGACAGAACCACACACAGACTATCTTCCAAGTACCCTCTAGGTATATCGGAAACCCTTAGCTCCCTTGAAACCTTGCCATAGATAAACCATCAGTCATCTTGCTACTACAGTACACCAAGCATAGCACTCGGAGAGATTACTCGCCCATACGATAGGGTAGTCAGGTTGTATGGCTAAGGGTACGATTGATCCTCCTTGGTTAGTGCCCTGAAAAATTGGGCCAAGTACTATTGTCAGACGCTTATGTATATTGTGATCTGTAGCACCTGACACTCCCAGAGACCATAGTTCCCTTCTCTATCTCTGGATCGTGCATAATCTCTTCCAGATCATATCTCGCAAGTGGGGTTTTTTAGCAGCAGTAGCAATTAGCTCCACCATTCAGATTTATCAGAACATCCATTCAGATCTATTAGATCCATCAGATCCGCAATAGCCATTAGTTCCATCATTTGGATCTATTTGATCAGCCATTCAGATCTCTCAGATCCATCAGATTTGCCATCCATATCTGAGTAGTTGTGTGGGTTCCTATACCTGGGCATGATTTTTGCAGGACTTTTGGCAACATTGACATTTTCATGATTTGTCTACTGCAGTATTCTTGAGCCCATAAGAATCAGGACGAAGAGTTGAGCAAGGTGGTATCATTCAATTGTTAGTGCCAAAAAATTCTGGCAGTCCCAAATTTCAAGTAAATCGGCTCGATGCATGGTACAAACTAGAGCTCAAGTTATGGAAAACGAGAGGATGGATAGCCTTGAATCATCCTTGAAAGACATCCTATTGTAGCTAAAGGAATTAACTACAACACTCTCTAAGGGCAAGATGGAGGCACGCAAGGAGGCATATATTGGTAGTGAAAATAGTGAGGGTGAGTCTAGCCAGTCTCTTCACCTCTTTGGCACCCACCAACAATCCCATCCATGACCACCCAAGTTGGACATGCATAAATTTGATGGCTCTAACCTGGCCGCATGGATAGCGCAAATGGAGCAATATTTTCTATCTAAATTACGTCGTGGATAATGCGACTCAGCTTAGTGTGGGTATCATGTACTTGGACAATGAAAGATGGCAATGGTGGTAATGGCATCAATGTTGCTATGGAAGGCCCTTGACATGGGAGACATTCAAAAAACCTCTTATGGATCGCTTTAACCAGAATCTGATCTTTTGGGCCATCTCACTAACCTCCAATAGATAGGAACAATGAATGAGTATATTGCAGCCTTTGAAGCCTTAGCTTTCTGCACTGGAGGTCTACAAGATGAGTTCTACATGGAACATTTTGTCAGTCATCTCAAAGAAGCCATACAAGCCCACATCTGACTACACCACCCTAGCTCATGGTTGCATGCTTTCAGGATAGCTCATGAAGTTGAACGTGCATTGGTGGCCCAATCCAATCACCCAAATTTCATCGCCAAGGGTCGCCCCCCATAGGCTCAAAGCACTACCCAGACACTCAAGGTTCAAAATGTGTCACCAGTGGAAATGGTGGAAAGAAGAAAGCAAGGATTATGTTACTACTGTGATGAGAAATACTCCCTCGGGCATAAATGCAAGGAGACCAAATTTTTTCAAGTTGATGCTATTGATCACAGTGCATCGGAGGAAGCCCCACCACTTGAGCAACTAGAGGAGGAATAAGAGGACAACCAACAAGACAATGTACCTGGAGAACCAGTTATCTTGTTGCATGCTTTGGCAGAGATTTGTTTGCCTCAAACTCTCAAAATTAGATGATTTATTAAGCATCGACCAGTAGTAGTCTTGATTTATAGTGGAAGTACACATAATTTTATCCATCAAAGGGTCACAGAAGCAGTGCATTGTTTTGTTCGAGCAATTTCTAACTTCCAGGTCCAAATTGCTGATGGGGGAACAATGAAATGTGAAGGCCACTTTGAAAATGTCAAACCTCAAATGGGGGATTATCAATTAAAGACTCATGTGTTTTCCATACACATGCGAGGGTGCGACATTGTCCTCGGTGTTGAATAGCTTTGCACACTTGGTCTAATCACAATGGATTTCCAGGAGTTATATATGAGCTTTAAGCAAAACAACCACACACATACCCTCCGCGGACTAGAGGCAGGAGCTCCCTCTATCGTCAGCTCACATCGGATGGAAAAATTGTTAAAAATGGGCCACCATGGAGTTATAGCTCAATTTAATGCCATCCAGGCCTGCATACCCGATCCTGTTCATATTCATCCTGAGATGCAACAGATCTTAAACAACCATCCGCCAGTTTTTGACAAGCCTCATGAGCTTCCACCCTCGAGAGGGGAACATGATTATAGCATTACTTTGGTCCCAAGGTCCCAACCACAAAATGTGCACCCATATAGATATCCGTTTTCCCAAAAGAATGATATAGAAAAAATAATCTAGGAACTCTTGGAAGTAGGCATCATTCGTCCCAGCATTAGTCCTTATTCATCGTCAGTGGTCATGGTGCCCAAGAAAGATGGGAAATGGTGTATGTGTCCAGAGTTCAGGGCCCTTAATAAGTTGATAGCCAAAGACAAATTTTCCATCTTGGTCGTTGATGACTTGTTGGATGAACTAAATGGGGCTCAATTCTTTACTAAGCTTGACCTTCACTCAGGCTACCACCGAATCTACATGAAAGAAGTAGACATCCCAAAGACTGCTTTCCAAACTCATGAATGCCATTATGAGTTCCTAGTCATGCCATTTGGTCTTTGTAATGCCCCATCCACTTTTCAGAGCCTTATGAACCACCTTCTCAAACCATATCTCATAAAATTTCTCCTTGTTTTCTTTGATGACATCCTCATCTACAGTCGCACCTGGGCCACACATCTTCAGCATGTAGATCTGCTCTTGCAACTGCTCTACAAGCATAAATTATTTGTGAAGATGTCCAAGTGCTCTCTTGGCATGGAAGAAGTTGATTATTTGGGCCATATTGTGGGGTGTGATGGTATCAAGGTGGACCCCAAAAAGATCCACGCAATGTAGGATTGTCCTCAACCTAAGACATTAAAGAGCTTGAGAGGATTTTTGGGTCTCACACACTACTATCACAAATTTATTCACAATTATGGTCACATTGCTAGGCCCCACACTCAACTCGTCAAGAAAAATTCATTCCTCTATAATAATGAAGCACAATAGGCCTTTACAACTCTCAAACATGCCATGTGTTCCACTCCAATATTAGCACTACCCAACTTCACCAAATCTTTTGTGATTGAATGCGATGCTTCAAGTATAGGTATTGGGGTGGTCTTAATGTAGGAAGATCGACCCTTGGCCTTCACAAGCCAACAACTAAGTGGGAAGAATCTGGGATAATCTACCTATGAGCAGGAGATGATGGCCATCTTACATGCAGTAGATACCTGGTGACCATACTTTTTGGGGCGATGTTTCCAAATCTACACTGACCATCAAAGCCTTAAATATTTTTTGGAGCAACGCCTATCCTCACCACAACAAAATAAATGGCTCACCAAAATGCTGGGATATGATTACAAGATAATTTACAAGAAAGGGCATGAAAATATTGTTGCAGATGCATTATCTCACCTATTTGAGGAGGAAAGTATGCTGCTTGCAATTTCCCTTCCCATTCCAGAATGGATTGAAGAGGCCTGCAAGGAATGGTTTTCACATCCCTGGCTCACCCAACTCATTAATCAATTGTAGGCAGATCTAAATTCCACAGCGGGATATTTGTGGCAGGATGAGATTCTTTGCTACAAGGACAGAGCCGTAATATCACCAACATCCACCCTCAAAAGCCGCATTTTGGTGGAGTTTTACTCATCCCCTGTTACAGGACATTCAGGCTTTCAGAAGATGTATGCTTGCACTCGAAGATCTTTTTTTTGGACAGACATGAAAAGGGACATTCTTACTTTTGTAGCTAAATGCGACGTCTGTCAGCGCCGCAAAGGAGAAACGGTTAAATCCCCAGGCACATTCTAGCCATTGCCCATCTCGGCCTCAATCTGGACGAAGGTTTTTATTGATTTCATTACGGGTCTTCCAAAGTCAGGAAACAAGTCAGTCATCATGGTGGTTGTGGACAAACTTTCTAAGGATGCTCATTTTTTCACCCTACCCCACCCTTTTACACCAGCTTTGGTCACTCAATCTTTCATGGATCAGATCTTCAAATTGCATGGCATGCCCACTTCCATTGTGTCTGATTATGACCCGGTCTTCACCAGTAACTTTTGGCAAGAACTCTTCCAGCCACAAGGTACCCAACTACAACTCAGTACTTCCTATCATCCACAAGCTGATGGTCAAACTGAAGTAGTCAACAAATTTCTGGAAACATACCTTAGGTATTTCACTTCAGAAAAGCAACATCTCTAGGTACAGTGGTTACCTCTAGTTGAATGGTGGTATAACACCAACTATCATGCCACCACCAAAATGACTCCATATGAAGCAGTCTATGGTCAACTCCCTCCCTCCCCTACTTCTTATATCAAGGGATGCTCGAAGGTACAAGCAGTCGATCAACTCGTACAGAACTACACAACCATGCTGGCTCACCTTAGAGAGAACCATCATCAAGCTCAAAACTGCATGAAGCAATAGGTAGATCAACATCGCTCAGAATACCAATTTCAAGAAGGGAATCATGTATTTTTGAGGCTACAACCATATAAGCAAACATCACTCAAAGACAAGGATTGTCAGAAACTATCTCCAAAATTTTATGAACCATATCAAGTACTTCAGTGCATTGGAGAAGTTGCCTACAAGCTAACTTTGCCACCCACTACAAAAATCCATCCAGTTTTCCATGTCTCCTGCCTCAAGGAAGTGATTGGGAACAATTGTAGAATTCAAACCAATCTACCTGAACTAGATGAAGAAGGGTCAATCTAGCTCCAACCTAAATAGGTTCCTGATACACGAGAAAGGCACCCACATGGCCGCATGATCAAGGAAGTCCTCGTCAAGTGGAAAAACACCTCTTCAGAAGATGCAACCTAGGAACCAGCCACTATTCTTTAGCAATTTCCGCAGCTTCAGCCTTGATGACAAGCCTATTCTTATAGGGGAGGGCATGTAAGGGTCCCACCCTAACCCCCTTATTTATGAAGTAGGATCAAGTCAT
>APFE030693893.1:64860-109898 GCA_000404065.3 Pinus taeda
GAAATGCCTTGGAGATGAGAGGATCTTCTTGATGTTTGAAGCCCTTGATATTCTTCTAGAAATTTGGTTCTTGAGTGGACCCTTTATTGAACTTGCCTTCCTTAACTTATCACCTTAGCTCTGATACCATGTTGACAAATCTTGGGGAAATGAGGGGTGTTTTTTCTTCTTGATAACCACTTGTGATGTGTTTTTAATTTCAATTTTTTAGCTTATTCTTGTACTTATTATTTTTTATTTTTTCTATCGTCAAATACTTACCAAAACATGTAGAACAATGACATAATAAGACACTATATGTAGGCTATCATCTAAGGCCAAAATCTCTCCAACTTTCCTTTCTTTCCTTCAAGATGATGATGGAATCCTTGTCTTCGAAATGCCTTGGAGATGAGAGGATCTTCTTGATGTTTGAAGCCCTTGATATTCTTCTAGAAATTTGGTTCTTGAGTGGACCCTTTATTGAACTTGCCTTCCTTAACTTATCACCTTAGCTCTGATACCATGTTGACAAATCTTGGGGAAATGAGGGGTGTTTTTTCTTCTTGATAACCACTTGTGATGTGTTTTTAATTTCAATTTTTTAGCTTATTCTTGTACTTATTATTTTTTATTTTTTCTATCGTCAAATACTTACCAAAACATGTAGAACAATGACATAATAAGACACTATATGTAGGCTATCATCTAAGGCCAAAATCTCTCCAACTTGAGAGGAAAACCCATAATAATTTGTCTTCTTATAGAACCTTCAATTGATGAATTCCAAGACCTAGTCCGTTAACTAATATCCCCTCCAAGACAAAGTCAAAGCCTTCTCCTTGATGTGCTTCCCTTTCACAAAGTCAACTTTAGTCAAACTCACTTTCTAATGGAAGTAGATGCTCCTTCAACCTCTTTGTCCACCCTACAACTTCCTGACTACAACTTAGCCTTACTGCAAAAACCCTAGGCCACGCATGTTAGTGAGAATATGAAGAAATTGCCCTCTTTTCTTCTTTGCTTAGTAAGATACTTCCTCATCAAAAATTCATCTTGCAATATGAACTCTTTGTCACCCAAATTTGGTCCTCCTAGAGTGGCTATAATTTTTTTGGTCTTCCTATTATATAGATATTCCCTAATCTTCACAGTGTGTTGGAATTTTTCCCTAAAACTGATAAAAAAAAATCGCTCTTACTTCTTCCTCCTTTTATCTGTATTAGGCTCCTCATATTTAGATTGAACTTCTATGATTATTGAGTGAGTCCCTTTGAGAGAGGTCTAGTCCTCCTTTATATAGGTGTTTCTGAGCTCCAAAATAGACCGACTTCACTAGCATGCTAACTTGATAATGCATATATGCTGACTTGACTTGTAACTTGTATATTTAGTCTTGGAGGGGTTTCCTTGACAATATTTAGACTCAAACAATTTTGTTACAATATGTAACATCCAAAAATGGGTCATTTATATATGAAAATGACTCATAAACACTAGAATCTCTCAATGGGAGATTGACCTATAAAATACATTCCTCTTGAGCATGAGACCCATGGCTCAAGAAAAAAATAACAAATTTATTTTCCTTTTTACATCGAATACATAAAAATATGATTACATATGTCATTACGAAGACTAAAACTAGTTACTATTTCAGCACAAAGATAGTTGAAGAACCATATTTTCCAGAGATAGATACAGATGTATCACTAACAAAGGTAGGTGTATCCAAGGGTTGAATTTTGATTCCTACAGTCGAGGTGAAGATAAGGAAGGTAGGGTGACTGGTATGCCAGAAAAAAGTCATGTCCAATAGATGTGTTTACTAAGGGTGAGCTGGAAATTGTATTGATATTAGTCCCTTTGGATTCGTTATGGGACATGCTAATGGAGAGGGATATACCTACAATTTATAGTTAGGTTATGATGAGGTTGGTAGATATTAGTACAAGCTAGTAAAGGATACAATTGAGAGCACAAGAGAGGTCATAAAGACACTACCTCGTTTTCCACCGACCTTGGAGAAACCAGGTAGAGAGGTAACACCATCTTAGTTAGTGGTTAGATATAGACAGTGTAGGAGCTTAGGGAGAAAATTGATTAGGCTCACACTATGATGGATGAGACAAAAGATAGGCTACAAGAGGGCCATCCAAGTACAAACTATCTATTCCTCTCATATGTAGTTAGTATAAGTAATGTCATATTGGAATCTTAGTCGACACACATTTATGTTCCCGCTGGGAAAGATGATGCCTACACTAGAGGATGTAGACTAGATCAGGGGTATCCATGTATATGGTGCCATCATAGAGGCTAAGGTGTTTGACTAGTAAGAATAGTTTTTATGTGAATTAGCGGTAATGTATTAACTCTCTGCACCCATAGCAAATGATAGCTCTTCTCATTTTATAGCTTGCCTTGAAACCCTATGGTGACTAAGTCAAGACTTGAATAATCCTCTAGTGGAACACCATCTCTACGGAATTTGTGAAGTCCGAGCTTATGATAAAGTCCAAGTTTGTTTTGTGATGAAGTCTGAGCCCATTCTGAGGGTAAATTTCAAGCCTTGACTGTGAAGACCAAGATTTTTTGGATAGTAAAGAAAGCCTAAATTTGGCCCTAGTACAATTCCAAGTCAAGAGTATGATCTAGTTCATTGTGGATAATTGAACGACAATTTGTGGACAACTTTTGGAGGGTTGGATTGGTACTTGTTGGTCACTTGTCTATCTCACATTATGAGAGAGAAGAAAGTTATGTGTGTCTTTCATGTTATAGATTTTCATGCAACATCCCATTAAATGTTTGAACATGTTGTTTTGACACCCATAAAATGTAGATTTCTTATCATTCTCTTAGGAAGGGTATGATTTCTTACATCTTTATAAGTATAGAGATTTTCATTTGAATGTGCTAGGGAAATGGAACAATCTTCTACTTTGTATAAGTTCTCTTTCCCAAGCTAGTTGGGCTCATTAGCACTGTAGAAGTTCCAAACACTAGTGATACCATATTTGACTAGCATTCTCTAAAAATGACCAATGTCAGGATTATCACTTATTGATCCTTGGACCTCTTCACCTAGTATTCTAGAAATGTACTCATTTATTGACCTCACCATTATTGAAAGTAAAATTTTACATCACTCTTTTTCATATTTTTCATGCAAATTTCACTAGATTCCAACTAAGGTGTGTGTAAAAGGATGACAAGGACCAGATAAGGATTTATTCATGTTTGAAACACCCAATTATGTTCATAACATTAGTTTTTCAATGAAATTTTATCCTATCTTGCTTCACATGGGTTAATATGACAACTCAACAAATTGAAAAGCCTCATTCTAGTTAAGGGAATTATATGGACTTGATCCATAATTTTTTTTTTGAAATGTAATTGTCCCATTTGAGAAGAAGCCTTGACCACTGTAAGGCTCATTCCAGTTAAGATAATTGTATGGAATTGAGCCGTAATTTTTTTTCGAAATGTAATTGTCCCATTTTAAATGAAGCCTTGACCACTCTACCTTAGAAATGCTTCTCATATAGGTTTCATTCCTACTAAGGGAAGTCCTAGCTTGTTGAAACCTGCGTTGCTTCTTATCTTGTTGAAACTTGCATTGCATCCACCAGACATTATCAATCTTTGTGCGATGTAACTTAGATAATTTTTTACTTAATCATCCTCCTTATCAAATTACTTCAACTATCCAAGTTGCAACATGGCTAATGAACATTTTAACACGTGCAAATTCTAGTTTTTACACGTGTCCCATTTCCAAATCTTATGAAGTTTATTGGATCTAATGAGGAAAATCACATGGAATTTTTGAGAAGTTGGAATATGACCAAGGATATATTGTGTATGGATGAAAAAAATGACCTCAATCTGATCATTGAAAAATAATTGGATCTAGCATGGATGGAAACTCACTTGAAATTTGACATAGAAACATTGTTTTGAATGCTTACTTCAAATTCAGAAGATTTATAGAAGTGTTTAAGTGGACGCATTTTCTATCAATCTTTGCATCCACATATTGCTATAGATCAAAATCATTGTTCTATGTTTCTTACTTATTTTGGTTCTCTAATACAACGGAAAAAGCTTATTTGATTGTCAATTTTGGTCAATTGCACTAGCATTCTAATAAACAAGATAGAAACTTGAATCTATGATCTTCTCATCTTTGAGATGCTTCATAATGGTAGATTTTATTATAGATTTAATTTAATGTCCTTGGCCATCACCTTCAATCCATTTAAATTATGGACATTGGATTACATAGTAAGGTTTTGTCCTACGTTCTAGACCTCTTATGATACTATGAAATTATATCATAACAATATCCCAAAACCTAAAATTAGAGAGTGTAGGATACTGGGCATAGTTGGATAAAACAATTATTGTCCAAATGAGAAATTAGAAGTGCCTTTAAATCTTATATTCTAGGATAAATGACTCTTAACCATAGCTCATTGGTTGATGGTTAAATCTTATCTTCATTATTCTTAATTAATTGATGTCTTGTCTAGTTGCAAGAAAGAGGAAAATGAAGTAAATGGATTCAAGGTGGCTTAGTACTTCAACGAATATATTTCAAGAGAATTTTCATTTCTTTTTGTTGGCTTAGCTTTGATGGAATGGGACATTGCTAAGATATGTTTATATTATTGGAAAAAAGGAAAAGGAATTTATAGTATCATTTGGCTTATACCTATTTCTTCCTGTAGAGAAGAAAGTATAAATCTACATTCAAATGAGGACTCCACCAAGATACAATTTGGAGAGAGAGTGCCATATTAGCTACACATGAGACCATGGATGTAACAATTTACGAAATCATGTTGAATATTTAATGTAATATCAGATCCATTATAATAAAAACAAATGGATCATCCAACACCATGGTTAAAAGTTCCTTCTGCACATGGAACATATTGTAACATAATTTTCTTATTTATGTCTCTTTCCTTTATACCAAATTTTACTTCCAGGGTCTTCCATGCTTCCTAGGAAGATGTAGCTTTTGCTATCTTACACAAGGACTTATCATCCAATGCATGTTATAAGATCCAATACTAAGGTATCACATACTTCATCATATGGATTATTATACCAATACTCAATCGATTCTTTAAATCGAAGGAAAGTTTTCATTTTGACAATTCCGAAAAATTAATATTTTTAGTAGTAAATTATGGAAGTGTTAGTAGATCTGTATCGATCCATTCATCCTCGAATTTTTCTACTTCATCTACTTGTCTTTTAGATGCTCTCATTGTTGCGATAACCTCTATGATCTCTTTGAAAAACTTTTGCTCTTCCTTTTGATTTATTTTCTCAGTTTTCTCCATTCTTTCTTTGTGACCCCATGACTGTTGTCTTTATTTTGTATTTTCTATCCTTTCCTTATTGTGTCAGCCTTCTAGAAATGAAGGTCATATACACTGGATTGTCTTTAAAACTAAAAATTTCAACCTTCACTTTAACGGTGGCTCCCAACAACTACAAGCAACTTTTCTAAGCTCTTCTATGCAAATTCTCATGGAAGATCATGGCTACAACTTACAATGGAGACTACTTCTTTTTTTAGTGGTGGTTGATCTTTACTTTTGATATGGTGGTGGCTCTATAGGCTATTCACGCTAATCTTTTAGTAGTTGGCTTTACAGACTCCCAACGAGCTCTAGTTTATACTTATGGAAAGTGGATGCAAACTTCACTTTGCAGGCTACTAAGAATAACCAAGGCTCTTAGTGGAAGTAGCGCATGACTTTCTTAACTCTTTTGGTTTTTTGGAACTTTGATCTGATGCAACTTGTTATTTATAGGCAGAGATAAACATGCAAACACAAGAGAAATAAGTACACAAGCTTATGCTTGAATAAAGAAGTTCTATTCATTAATTATTCTCTAATATACATCCACTGAGTTATTATAATTCTCTATTCTTACTTCACATTACAATGACCCAACCATGAGTATATAACTACCAAACTTTCTAAACATGGAATCATGCAAACTCTAACTTTCTTTTCCTCATGCAAACTATGACATGATACTTTAACTAAACTTTTCTAACTTCACTTTAACATAAATCAACATTTTTCTTTTCCTTCACTTAACTTTTCTGGACAAGGAGTTAATGTTTTAGCCCTGACTCACTTGACTTCTAATATTAGGCTTAACTTGCTTTTCTTAACTTAATTTAACTCTTCATACATTGCATGCATATGATAGTACTTACTATTTCTATCAAGTGAAACATTTTTTATCTATGAAAAAGTTGTGATCGATGACATAAATCAAATAGGAAATATGGGGATAGGTTTGTATGAATTGTGTGCTCTTATAATTTTTGAATTTCTATATGAGACTAAATTTCACTTGGTTGTAACACATTTAAATATTTGGCAACTATTAGGCTAGTTGGATTGTGGATTCTATAAGACTACTTTCCTTCATATCATTTGCATATTGGTTATGTTAAGGGATAATTGTATGGAATGATTATCTACATAATTCAATAAGTGTTAAACTTATGAATTTTAATAATCATGAAATATAAAGAGTAAGGTGTAGTGTGGAATCATTTAGTTTCAAATTGAGAAAATCGATGAGTGAAATGAGTCATGATGCACCACAAACCTATAATGATGGGTCACCTGGGTGCGCTAAGTCGACCTCCGATGTGGGTGGCTATAGGGGCATGGCAATGGTTTTTAGGTTAAATTAAAGTTTATTCTAGAGGTACTCTTTCAACCTCCTTCATAATTTATTTATATATATCTCTATTAAGTGAGGAAGATAAATCACATTCTTGTTATCCCCTAGTTTGAAATGATACCAATTACTAATATTACTTGGTTTCGTAATAATGCATTTATGGTTTTCTAATTAATAAATGAAAATCTTTAAATAAATCTTAATACCTAACCATAAATTAATATAATAAAAAAGTACGAATTTCGAGTTGAAGTAATATAAAGATTTTTACATATTTAAAAATAAAATAAAATTAGGTCATGGAGTGTAACTCAATTAATAGTCCCCTTCTTATGATATAGTATGTAAAAACATGAGATTGAAGGTTCAAATCCTTGTGAATTAGGCCAACCAAAAAATATTAATTTTAATCTATTTATCTATTATATTTTGAAAATGTGGTACGTATATTGTAATTGTTTAGAAATTAAATTATCCTTAATTTATTACTTTATGTAATTTTTAATATAATTTTCATATATATATATATATAATTAAATACTTAAAAAATTGTTAAAAATATTCTAAATTTCAAAATGTTATAATTTAATTTTATTTTTAATTAAAAATGATTAATCAGAAAAAAATATATATATATAAATATATAAAAAAAAATTGATATGATTAAATTTCATGTGATTTGAATATCTATTTTCAAAAATTTAAAATATAATTATCCCTTATCCACTCATGGAATCTTTGCAGTGATAGACAAGTTGTCTCTAATCATATCAGCAGAGATTGAAGGGACAATAGACGAATTGATGTCGGGGAAATCTTGCCAAGGAAAGTTGTCACGTTGTTCAGAGTTGGATACCTCACGAAACAAAGAGCCGAACAAATCATTGTCTTTATATATGAAAGTGTGAGTACCCCACAAAACGAAGAGCCCAACAAATCATTGTCTTTATATATGAACATGTGAATGGTAAGTGAAATAGAAACATCGATATAGGCCTGAGACAATAATAGGCTACAAGCTCAGAATTAGGGCACATGGTCATAATCAATTTTGGAGGTGTTAGATAATATTGTCTTAAATTATATGGTTTTGTCTTAATTGTTAACCATTTTAAATGAGTTTCCTCTTAATTGTCATTGTCTTAAGTAGGCATTGTCTTAAATATAAAGTTTGTCTTAAAGTATTTTTGTCTTAAATTTTATATTTAAAACAATTCAATCCATATTAAATTTTAATGTAAACTAACTAAAATAAAAAATGACATTTTAATACAAAATATTTCTTGTCTTGAAAAAATGTATTAAAAATACTTTTTGTATATAGTAATGTGCATTCACTCATATTAATATCTAAAACATTGAAAATTTAATATTTAAACATAAAATATTTAATATTAAAACATAGAAAATTAACTTCTTACATAATTATATATATATAAACCTATGTAATCACTTTGGTTTTTTATTTAAAGATTAAGATGGGTTGGAGTTTGAGATTGCAATAGTTGGTATTTTGCTATGAAATATATGCTGTTTTTTGAAAATGCATCAATATTGTCTGAATACATTGCCCGTCTTTGGTGCATGTATGAAATTTGTTACTCCATTGGCTTTCAAAGTAATTCTCAAGTCATTACTTCATATCAGATTTTGAAGCAATTTTTTAATCCTTAAGCTAGCAGCGCTCCTCCTTGTATGTAGTCAAGATATGAGTAGACGTTATCAGTGCAAGTCTGATGCCTAGTACGACTAACACGGGCCCGTGATGGCAGATACAGGGTGGCACACTATATTCTTTTTGACAATTGATCTTACGTACTACTTAAAAAAAATCATTACCACTCATCATGGGCTACAAACTTTTGTTATAGCCACACAACATGGGCTGGACTTTGGTGATGCAATAGTTGATATTATCCTCCGAAACATATGCTGATTTTTGAAAATGCTGAGATATTCTCTTGATGCATTGCTCATAGTGTTGTGCATGCATGAATCCTGTGGATTGTTTATTAAAAGGTAATTTTAAAGTCGTTACTCCGTGTCAAACTTTTTGTCAATGGGTTCTAGATTCTATTGATGTACAATTTGTATCAAGGGAATAGGGTAACTTTGAATTAGTGTTTTTATTTGTTTTTAATTAAAGAAATTGTATTTGGAGTAATTTTTAGATATTTATAGTTTTGTTTGGGATTGGATTATAATATTAGTGGGATCAAATTTTCCCATTAGACTACATTTTCATGATTTTGTTTACATTATTTTATTTTTTTTAATAAAAGAAATTGTGTTTGGAGCAATTTTCAAACATTTATGATTTTATTTAGAATAAAACTAATCTTCCCACTTAACCATTGAACCACATCCTCACGACTTCTTTTATATACTTCTCCATTTATTTTTGTAAAAACTGAGTTTTACAAGCATTTGATGCAGTAGAGGCTGCCGATAATTTCTCTGTTGTCCAGTTTTTCTTCTTTTCTCAAAGTACGCTCTCACGCTATTTATTCGTTCATTGTTTTTGTGATTGGTTGTTTAACAATAACATCATTTTTTCTTTTCTATTTTTATGACGGTGCTGCTGTGACGGGATGAATTTGGACCGTTTATGTTGTAGATTAAGAATTCCGTATTCTCATTATATTTAATTTTTAAAATGATGTATTAATAATTATTTCCATTAAAAAATAAAAGTGAAGATGCATCTAAATTCTATGGTCTAGATTTACATTATTACTTTTCTGTTATTTCAAATATACTTTGAATTTACCATCTAAATGTTAATATCAGTATTGGCAACAACTACTTTGAAAGTGATCTAACATAGTAATTTATTCCGCTTTTACACAATTATATCCTTGAAATTTGTCCCACTGGGGGTCAATGGGTTGCGTATGGAACAAAACATATTATATATACACTAATCATTGAATATGCAATCAAGTGAAATCAACATTATATATATATACACTAATTACAATGTTCATTCAATCATGTCAAATATTCACTGGTTAAATCAATGCTGTTATTAGAGTTTTTTAAGTTCACACTTTTTAAATTAATTTTTACAATATTTTAATATAAAAATAAATGGCGTATACATTTTAGTGAGATTGATAATAATCAAATGCTAGTTGGTAGCTGTTAAAATCAAGTATGTGTACTCGTTAAAGAAAGGAAACCTTTTTATTTTTATGATATTTTCTCCATAAAAAAAATTGAAGCGTTTTTCTAGAAATTGGTTCATTGCTTTTAACCTTTTTATTTTTATGATATTTTCTCCATAAAAAAATTTAAGTGTTTTTCTAGAAATTGGTTCATTGCTTTTAATCATTTTATTTAGATGGCTATATCCTTTCACGAGGTATAATGGTTTTAATCACAACTATTCTATATAATTGTTTTATTTTTACTCAAAAATTAATATTGAGATTACATATTTAATATTTAATATAATTTGAGTTTTTTTTAAATGTAAATATTAAGTTTTATATTTAGTTTTAATCATTCTATTTAGATGGCTAATTATCTTTATCAACTTTAATTATTTTAATGATATTGTTAATTATTTTATATCATTATTTAGTTTTACTCAAAATTTAATATTGAGATTATATATTTAATATTCTATATGATTTAAGTCTTTTTGGCAAGTTCCTCAAAATGTGAAGTAAATATGAAGGTCTATGCATGAAGCTCGGTTACACTTTTTGGCAAGCAAGGGTGTATTTTGCATGAAAGCCAACAACTAGATCAAGCCATTTTAAGTGTTTGATCAAGCAATATTTAATCCCTCAACGGAGCTGTTTGAGGGCCCAAAAATAGCTCGATCAAGTATTAAAACAAACCCTCAAACAATATGAAGAAAAACCACCCAATCAATTGCCAATATCAGTTTACAAGATATGAGGTATTAAGGGTGAATTACTTCTAACAGGACTTACCACAAGTGCGCATAATAACATAAATTTCGATAGTTGTGCCTTAGGAAATTACAATTTTAGGATTGTTGTTGTACTTGTTTTATTTTAGATGGCATCTTATTTATTCCTCTTATATTACCCTGCCCTAATTTAGAGAGAAGAAGGTCTCCTTCAAGTGTAGAAGTACTTCCAGTGCAACCATGTTTGTAACAAAATAATTAAGATACTCACACTTTGGTTCAAAATGTAAACTTCAACACATACCATAGTTTCAGAAACCAGATGCTTTAATTAATAGGGTACCAAGAGGTGTTGAATAATGAGGGAATAAGGTGTGTTGATGACTACTTAAAACCATGCTTCAATGGGGTCCACATATTCACAATTCTCCAACTCATGCAAGTGTTCCACAATTGTATAATCACTCTCTTGAAGGCATAAGAGATATGTTGAAATACAAGAAAGAAGCTCCACAATCTTGGGCTCTAATGTTTGTTCCTCAAAATGTCAAGAATTGTTAATAGAAATTATAGGATTTTGAGCTTCAACAACAACTTCAAGAGATGTTCCAATCAAGGATTTATCCTCTAATGGTATTTGAATCAAGGCTTCTTCCTTAGGTAAATGCTCCGTAGTGATAGGGAAATTTTCTGAATTTACACCTTTCGCTAATTCAGAAGATGGCACATTACATTCGTTAGGGAAATTAACAAGAAGAATAGGTATTTTAAATTATTATGTAACCTCCTTATTTGTATTAGGGTTTGGGTTATGGTTTGGACTAGGGTTTGGATTAGGGCTAGGTCTAAGGTTTGTATTAGGGTATGGACTAGGGTTAGGTCTAGGGTTTGGATTAAGGTATGGACTAGCGTTCGGATTAGGGATAGGGTACAAATTAGGATAAGGACTAGGATATGGATTAGGATAAGGTTGCACGAGTAGTTGGGACCATGGAGGAGGATGACTTGATGGTGTATTGGGTGGAAATTGTGGTTGTGGTTGTTGTTGTTGTTCAAGTAATTGATTTTGTATAAAACACTACCTTAAGGAAGAGGCTCCAAACCATTTTGAGCCCATCGAGATATCTTACTCAAGGAAGAGGGCTAGGAAGAGGGATATTATGGCCAAAAGGTATAATTTTCACTTGGAGGAGGAGTAAGAGTTTTCCATGGAACCATAGGATTACAAATCTATTGAGGAACCTACTGAGGATAATAACTATTATTCTAAGTATTAAATGATGACGAGGTGAGTTATACCTGGTGGTTGGTTTGATTCCTTACTTGATTTCCTTACTAGATCTAGTAGTCCTAGTAGTGATGGCATATGTTCTATTGAGTGACCTTCCTCAAAAAGTTTTGCAAACTTTTAGGTTACTCAATGGGCATTCTTCTATGAAGTGCTTGTTTTCTACACTTCGCACAAAAAATTAGTAGTGTTTCTTCCTCCTTCTTATGTTCTTGTTGCAAATCATCTAATGTTGAAATCAAAGAGTTGAAAATAATATTTTTATGTTCAATCAAAATACTAAATTTTGCACTTATGATTTCGTCATTGGATTATTTGTATATCTCTGCAGCAACATCAAATCTCCTCATTGAATGATTCCTCAAAATACCATTTTTTTGTTCAACAATCAAGATGGTCTATTATGTCATCACATGGGTAAGAATATATATATATATATATATATATATATATAATATATATATAGGAGTGGTTATCACAACACCATAAAAATAAAATCCTTAAAAGTTTAAGCAAGATATGTAGGAAAGAAACAAATTCAAAGAATCAATGAAATAAAATTTGCAATAAAAACTAGGTAAAGAGCAAACCAAATTGTAGCGAGTCACCAAGGACAGTCCCCTAACCACCTTCCTAGAAAAGATGCCAAAATGTTGGTTGCAATATATGCTATATTAATGAACCAAAATTTAATGTCAATCTTGGGTTTGTGGACTTTGAGACACTAGAAATGCCAGAGAAGGACTTTGGGAACCTACAAAACGAAACCCTAGACCACCTTCTCACATCTTGAGTTCCTACAAACACTAATCAATTGTCTGTTGTAATCATGTGCTCAATCTTTAGAAATGAAACCATAAACACTAACCTTACAAATTAAAAACATTTAGAAGCAAACCTAATTATTGACAATTGAACCTAATTAGTAACAATCAAAGAGAAAACCCTAGATACTAGTTAGTGTGGAAAACATGAGCATTGACCAAGTGAATATAAATATTTCTGAGGCCTTATCCAAGATTTACTAATGTCAAGCAAGACTCTCAATTCAAAATAAAACCTCTACTCAATATTTTGTACTAGGTTCTACTCAATTTTATGTATAGTCGAAAAAATTAAAACTCACTCAACTCTGTGTGTAATAATCGAAGTAAAAGCGTGGTTTAGACTTTTTCCTAGTGTTTATCAAGGCAACCCATGTGTATCAGGAAGACAACCTTACTCTAATGTTCTCTCACACCTCAAAACACACTTCAACAAATGATCTATTTCAATCAAACTTAAAGACTATAATAACAAAATTCAAGAAAATGAGATACTGAAAGTAGAACACCGTGTATCTAAAAATAGAAATCAAGAGAATAATTATTGAGCAAAGTTACAGGCATCCAGCTCAAGTGATTAAAGTGTTCTTCTTCCATTGATTATTCCTATAGTCAACATGCATCAACGTTACAAGTGCATGCTTATCTCAAAGATAAACCACTGCAAATTAAATCAACAATAATGATAAAACTTATAACCGTACAAGATCGTATATCCATACTATGTTATGTACCAACCCAATATAAACCACATTATATCATGAGGTCACATTTATACTTAAGCAATGGTTCAAAATATCTTCTAGCTCTCTGGTAACTATGGTTCTTCTTATTATTAACAAGCTCTAGATTGAATAAATATCAATAAAGTCTCAATAGAAGTCAAATTTAAAAGGGTGATCAATTCATTCCAAAACTCTAAAATTCTTATTATATCCCTAGATAAAAGTAGCACACTCAATATATTTTATATTAATCTGTGAATAAGGAAAAATACACACATATTTATACAATCAATAGTCTCAAGATAGGAATTCTATCTTGGACGTACACTAGTGTGGTTGAGAGATTCTCTCAACCACACACTAAACTAGAAGAAACTAAATCCCTATTATGTAGGAACAAACTCCTCAAATGGAGAATTATAACCATAGACAAGTAGGAATTAATTATTTCCAACTCCCCCCTTAATGACTAATTGTCATTATAGTCAAATCCACCACCATCAGGCGAATTGCATGTACAAAACCTCCAAAAACACAATCTGCCGCCCTCGGACAGATCCACAACTTCTCTGATCCCGCGGATCCCCTTAAAGGTGAATTGGCACGATCCCGAACGTAAAACCCTCGCCAATTGGTGCGATTAATGGCCTAACAGACGTGCCAATTGGCCTTCCTAGCGCTGCTGTTAGCACGAAAAGCGTGCCAATCCCCTTCTACTCAGAAAAAATCATTTGAGTCCAAGCCAGGTGTTACTGCAGTCTACCTGCTCGTACGAGCACAAAGCTCCTGTGTACAAACAGCCACAAAGGAAATTTGCCACCACCGGGCAAAACACCGATCTGCTTCCACCAAGCAGATCACAGAGCTCTGATTTGCCACCACCAGGCAGGTCTGATCACGAAACCCCAATTTTCCACCACCAGGCAAATTAATCTGCTGCCACGAAGCAAAAATCTCCACGTGCCACCACCGGGTAACTTCTGTAGCCACTAAGCCTCTATAGATGGTTTCTGGCTCACCACCAACCATCACATTACAGTGACAAAAGATGGTTTCAGGCTGACCATAAACCATTAGAAAGTGGTTTTAAGATCACCACGAACTTTCAAATGCCTTTACAAGGCTTACATTTCATACTTCAACATTTGGAGTTTCTGGGTACATACAATGACTATTACAACATGCTAGGGAGTCTATTCCACAAACCACACTAACTCAAACAAATCTACTTTGTTGTCCATGATAAACATTGTTGCTGCTCCTTTACTATTCACATCTTGGGCATCTTTGTCAAATAAATTCTTGGAACTCCATGCTTATCCTGTCATTTGTTAGAATAGCCAATTCTAACAAAATAACTCCATATTGAGGTGGCTAATTTCAATATGTATATCAATTTAAATTCCAAAAAAAAATACTTCACCAAAAAAAACATATACCCAAGTATGATCCACAGCCTGATCCACAGTCTTCAGGCCACACACAGGGCGCCAAGCTGCCACCAGCAAAAAAGAATACGAGAGCCAATGCAGCCCCGTCCAACACGCAGATCACTACGCGACTACATCCTCCGTCGATCTTCTCCTCGTCTTACAATGCACCCGATTTGCACATGTCAAATTGCTCCACGTTGCTTCACGAACCAGCACCAGAGCTTGGTCCAGCTGTTCTTTCTCCTCCTTTGTCAGCATCTCCTCATAACCCACCGGCTCATCCGAAAACTTATCATTCTCTGCTGCAAAGAGTTCCTCCTCAGTCATCGCCCCAGGGACCCTCTGGGACTTGAAACTGAGCATCACATGCAGCATATCATAGATCTCAACTTCGACTTTCGGGGCGACGTCCGCATCATCAATATTATCCTCAAAGAAGCCTTTGGGGAAAAAGCAAGAGCCATTCTTGTCAATCCAGCCAATGGACCTTTGACAACCCACCCTCAAATCTATTTGCAACATCCGCAAAAAATTGACGACGTAAGGCGATCCATCTATCACCACCTCTGTAGAAGAAATTTTGGTGCCAATGGAATATCAATTGCTGTATCATCAAATTCATTTACAATAAAAATTAGTCCAGCTTCTATGTCTTTATCAGACAATGTCTTTTAAGAATACAAAAACTCTAGAAGTTTCCCAACAAGTTCAATGTGACATTCACTGTTCTCCATAGCTAATAAGATTGCTTGCTCAACAAATGTTGGATAGTAATCCGGCCACTTCAACTCTTGAACACACAACTTCGCTTCTTCACAATCTCGAATGCTAAAATACTCCTCCAACAAAGATTTTGACTTTTTTATCTAAGTCAGCAGGTGGTTTTCCTGAGGCTAATGGTTTTTCCATAATGGGCATGGGAGCCGAGAACCTATCTTTCTCAAATTCTTGGACTTTAGAAATACCTACAGTAGATTTAGATCCTCCAGATAGACCTTGAATAAGAGGCTCAGCTGCCCCTACATTCGGCCCTGAGGCTGTCAACGACCTAGCTGTTGAATTCTGCAGTAATGCACTTGGCTTACTAGTTAAAAAACCCCAAGTGCCCTGTGGAAAAAGCCTTGCGTTACCAACTGAAGGCTTTAAAACAGGTGCTTGGGAACGACCTTAACTTAGAGGTAAAGCAGGTGATGGCACCAGATTGTCATTTTTTGTTTAATAATCGACCAGATAGGCCTTCCAAATCATCACTGTCCATTGCAAGCATCCCAGGCATCTTCTGAACCATCCTAGGCACCCCAGGCATTCCAGGCATCAAACCTCCAGGCCGTCCAATACCATGCACCACGACCATTGTGATGGCATCCTCGCGCGCGCACACCGCTTCCTGCAAGGCGTTCCACCCCTGCTCGTTCTGGAGGCTCCAATCGTCCCCGGCAGCCATCAACATCTCCACGGCTATACAATGCCCAAGTCGAACAACTACATGGAGGGCCGTCTCCACAGCGTAAGCCTCCACTATACGGACCAATCAACGTCTCCAGCGCAGACTTCCTCATGTGATGACTCTTATGCTGGCAGATCAGATGCTGCTATCAGGACAAACAACGGTTGCAACGCTGAGGGTTCTTCTGTATTCAGCTCCAATAGACTTACACACACCGAACCAGTGCGCAAACAAACAAAAAATGAACAGATCTATGAAGGGAACGCCTGGAGGAACTTTTGGAATGCGATCAGGTTGAAAAAATGGTGCATTACCCAAGGGAGACCACTGCAACACTGAGTTCTCCTCCTTCTCCTACAAGATGCACCATTCTCCCGCAAGATCACAAAACAGGTTCTGGGTTCATTCGATGTGCACTGCCACTGGAACACAACACAAATTATTAAGTGATATCACCACAACATTCAACAATGAACCGGGGAAGCAGAGAACTCTATCAACAACATTCAGATCACTTTAACAACTCTAATCTCTGCCCTTTGGCTCCCAGAAGATCCACGTGCCACACAGCCTCTTTAAAATGAACATCCCCATCCTTTTTTCAAGAAGAATAGCCTCCAGCCTTCAGTTTACTGTGACAGTCACACACAGATATACTCACAGATCCACACGCTCAAACAGAGCACCAACCACTAGGGCAGAACTGCGTTCAACAATGATTCTCATAGATCAGGACAGATCTCTACGCTCGCATATCTCGGCCCTCTTGCAAAAATCACATGCCAGACTCAACTTCGCCACAGCCTCAATAGGTTATTCCACCGACGGCCTCAAGATTAGATCAGCGATTGATGAGCACGAAAACCATCCATCTGGTGAAGATAAACTGGTACTGTAGTGCCATTAAGCGCCGAACCGATCTGAAAACTGGTACCGCCAGTCAACGTGGACGCAGTGCAGCAGTTCAATCTTCATGGACAAACTAAAAAAATGATGCAGCAACCAGACCCAAAGCCACTGAAGGAAGTTGACTCCAAATAACGATGCAGTAACCTGGAAATTTCTCGCCAGTTCCATTCGCACTGCTTTGCATAACATCGGGACTAGGAACAAACCCCGAACGGTGAAAAAACAGAGCTCACGCCATCTTCCTAAAAAGTCAGCCACCTTAACACGCGCCCCTTGAAGCACAGAGATAAGTTAAAACCCGCCGGCAACGTACGCGTTCTCTCCATCGAACTTAAAATAGGTTATCTCCACACATCCAGCACCTCGTGCCCAGAAAATCACCGTTGCAGGTCCATCACTCTCTCACCGCTGACCCTCCCAGCACTCTCTCGCAGCTCCCTCACAGCGCCTCATAGCAGCTCCCTTACAAAATTCAGATGGAAAAACAGAGTAGTTTATTTCTCTATGCACAAGAAGGGCCATAGGTCCTTACAGGCTCTGATACCAAGATAAAAGTAGCACACTCAATATATTTTCTATTAATCTATGAATAAGGAAAAATACACACATATTTATACAATCAATAGTCTCAAGATAGGAATTCTATCTTGGACGTACACTAGTGTGGTTGAGAGATTCTCTCAACCACACACTAAACTAGAAGAAACTAAATCCCTATTATGTAGGAACAAACTCCTCAAATGGAGAATTATAACCATAGACAAGTAGGAATTAATTATTTCCAACTTCCCTTACAACACCAAATTGCAATTAGACAATGAAATTTCAAAGACAGATAAATTTAATAGGTTTACGTGGTGACAAGGAATCTTAGAGTTCAACGAATCTCTTTCTCTTTTGTCATCAATGACTCAAGAGTTACAGATCCATATCATTCGCATAGATATCTTTGTGACCATATCTTATTATAATAGGACCAATCCACAATGAAACCAAATGCTTGAGATCACCAACATCAAAGTATTGTAAACTAGACATCTCCTATGTACATAACAATGTATGGTGGGAGTATATGATTCTTCTATTACACAATCAATGAAATGTAATCGTCCTTCTGATCACACAATCAAATAGATACATTGTTTTTAAAGAGATCTTACACTTATAACATCAATCCTCCTATCCAAATACCAATTGTTCATAAGTCAAAGTGTCACATATATATAGAGAAAACAGAGTATGAAGAAATCAAAAAATCAAATCTATTAATAAAAACGCCCATAAGAAGTTACTGAAAGAAAAACAAGTTGTTGAAAAAGGCAATAACTGATTCATTGATCCACCAAAGTAACCTTGTGTATAACTCATTGTCATTACAAAGATAAACACACACAAAAAAGGGCAGATTTGCAAATCATATGAAAAATACAAAACTAGAGGGGTGTCAAGAAACTCTGGTATGCCCTACCAAACCCGATTTCACCCTCCTTTTAAATCTTGAATTACAAAGCCAAGCTATTCATAAAATGCACAAGGCGTGAGGAGAAGAAACCTAACATTTGGAGCTTTGAATTAAAAATTAATCATTCTTTTACATCACCATCCATATGCTCAATCTCCAAACCAACAATATGAAATTTAGAATAACATGACCCCCCTCCACAAGCCATGGTTAGGATTTTTATGAAGGTTACAAGACGAATTTTGGCTCTATATTTTTCAATTCTGGAAAATTATGCATTTTTAATAAATTTTGCTCAAAGAACACCTTGTAACCCTCAAACCATGATGAATTTTGAAAAAATGAATGAAGAGAGCCTAACTTCCATATTTTCAACAAGACTCATGTTTTAGAATTATGATATTATTCTTTATCTACACACAAATCAAGGACAAAGTTGTCAGTTAAAAAACTATGTAAATTTAGGGCTGAATTATTAATTATTTTTGAAAAATTGACTTGTATGACCTCGGTGCACTCAAACTCATTTTGAGTTGTTAAAAATTCATTTTGGATAAAAACCATCTCCGGTTACCCTCGAAAGTGTGTCGATATGTTGGATCCCCAAATCAGTGCGCGAACTCCCTTACTGGTACACGACCTGAACCACACTTAGGAAATCACCATCAGTGAAGGGAAGCACATTTTACCTTGACCAAATCTTCAAAATTATTTTTGACAAGTGTAATCGATGGCCCATGTGGTACGTTTCAATCATCATAATAACGTATGCATCCATTCTTTTGGTTCAGTATCTCTTATACATAGTGCAGGAATTGTACAATACGCATTAACAACATTTTAATAAACATTAGTCCTAAAAATGTATATAAAATAGGTATTCTTAGATAAAATACAAACTAGGTACAAATCTTCACTTATTGCATCTAAAGAATGTAGAAGTGAAAGATAGAAGTTCATAAGCTAGTAAAACAAGGGAATAAGCAGGGTATCATATGGATAAAAAGATGAATTAAATACAACAATTTCCTCACATTACATTGGAACTCTTGCTCAAGAAACTAAAAATCAATAGTCAAGGAAACTACCAACTAGTGATTAGTAGCAGATTATCATAGGATATCTTATATGATATTTTGTTCTAGTGTTTCATTTATATACTCTGCCTATCGTTTCAGCATTTGATTTCTGACAACTTGGGACTAGAACTATAACCTTTTATCATTTCGATCCAACTTGCATTAAGTACTTGAACACTTGCCTAAAAGCAATGAAAGGTAATATTGCTAAGCCAAGCGAGGATGTCTAAAGATAAAAGCTAGATAAATAGGCCTAAAGTTCATGTGCATTTCATTTCAATTTGAGTTTTTTTTCCAACATTAGAAGTGAGTTTAAATTGTTTTTAAGAGTAATATAGAAATTCATTAATTAGTTATTTTAAACAAGGAAATATTGCTCAAGTTGCCTACACATATAGTGTTTACAACTCATGATTTTACATCGATGATTGACTTTGCTAAGGCATTTTATTGTGGCATTAAAATAGCCCAACATCAAGTCTCCAAACCTAGGGCTTGTGACCTCTCTATTGCATACCTTGTCATTTAACTAGGCCATCGAGAGGGCATCAAGTTGCAGATGGCCTACAAGAGCCGCAAGATTTGTTTATTGTATACACTCATCATGTAAATAATTGATGTGGCATGTGCATAATGTAGCATTGCATTACTATATGCGAACAATGATACATGACATATGACTCACGATTTGTATTATCCAGGAAATGTGTATATATTGACCGTCGTGATGTTGCATGTATGAATTTTGTGACTCCATTTGCTTTGAAATTAATTCTTAAGCCATTACTTATATCAGATTTTGAAGAAAATCAATAATCCTCAGAGTAATTCTAAAATCATAACTCATATCAGATTTTGAAGAAATTTTTTAATCCTTAAGCTAGCACCTCTCCTCCTTGCTAGTCAAGATATCAGTAGACGTTATCAGTGCAAGTCAGTTGTTTAGTACGATTAACAACGGCACGGGATGGCAGATACAGAACGCCATGTTATATTCTTTTTGACAATTGATCTTACGTACTACTTTAAAAAAAAGGTAATCATTACCACGCATCGTGGTCAAATTTTTTTTATTGCTTTTTCAACTTTCTAAACCCTTAGACGCAACACTGAAAATCGAATGGCCGCCATTTGTTTTGGATATCCCATAAACTGTCAACTAGCAGAAAGACCAAAAACTACTTATTTGTAAACCTAATTGATTTTTGGCCGAATTATTCGAAATATTAATCAAATTGTCAAATTTTGATATTTTTTTTCCTGCAATACAAGTGAATTTGGTAACTAAGCTTTAAAACCTTTGTAGTAAATAATGTAAAAAAGTACAAATAATACGAAAGCAAATCCATTACCAACTTAACCTATAAAATTTTAGTATTTAAAATAAATTTGCAAGTCCCACATGTGTTATTATTGATTCGTTAATTATTTTTGTGATGGTGGTTTAACGATAACATCATTTTCTCTTTTCTATTTTATGACGGTGGTGTTGTGACAGGATGAATTTGGGCCATTTATGTCGTGATCAAGAATTCCGTATTCTCATTATATATGATTTTAAAAATGATGCATTAATAATTGATTTCCATTAATTCTTTTAATGGTTATAAATAAATAAAAGTTCAGATATACCATCTAAATTCTATGGTCGAGATTTACATTATTACTTTTCTGTTATTTCAAGCATAGTTTGAATTTACCATCTAAATGTTAAGAACAGTATTTGAAACAACTACTTTGAAAGTGATTTAACATAGTATTGATTCATTGAATTTGTCCCATTAGCGATTAATGTTTTGTCGGTCGCGTAACGGAACAAACATATTATATATACAATAAATTGATTATGCGATCAAAGTCAAATGATCAGTATATATACACTAAATACAATGTTCATGCAATCATGTCAAATCAAGATATTTATATATTTAATATACAATCATCACAAATCTTCGCTGGTTAAATCAATGCTATTTCATTAGAGTTTTTTGAGTTCACACTTTTTAAAATAATTTTTACACTAGCACCAGATGTTGCAAAGGAAACTCAGTAAGGCATAAATTGAAGAATGCAAGTACAACAAAAAAAAATACTTCCATGAAGAATAAAAACACTTATAATGAATTTATTATTAGATATTCATATATATTTCAATATATATATATATATATATATATATATATATATATATATATATATGAATACATGTGCCTTATGTGAACACATTTAGTGCTCAAACAACAAAACCAGCGCAATGTTACAAAAGTATCGATTCGAAAAAGAACATGCAGAAATCCATTACACAACATTAATGACAAGTATGGCGGTCGCAAAACAAACCCTATGATACAGAGACCTTACATAAAAACCCAACCCCCTTATGCAGGGGACCATTACAGAATAGTTGAACCAAACAAAAGTGTCTATGTGACAACAGAAACCAAAACTAGTTCGTGAAATGTGTCATTTTTAAAAACACCTATGGAAGAAACCATAATGATGAGATAGTAAAACCGTATAGTGCATATTCAGATTGCAATTATAGAGATCAACAAAGAGCTCATCGAGAAAACAAAGATCCAAATCAAAAAGCAGACAAGTTTACAGAACATCAAATACCAAGCCCAGGGACAGTTACCAGCGTATAGCTATACCATCAATAGGATTATTACATGGTCTTTGAAGAAATCCAAAGAAGCAAATAACAAAAATAAAATCCACCAAAACCCCTCAAAAACCCTAACAAAACCACTGATATAGCCTAAAATTCCGAACTTTGTACATTATGTGGATGGCCTAGACCTTGTAAGGATTCTCATTTTCCACTCTCACTTGTATTCCAAAGACTGCAACTCTTGTGAAATCTTCACTGCCTGGGCTAACTTGTGCACCGCTAAAGCCATGCGTAGCACATTTAGAAAGTTGAAAATGATGCCAATTGGCTCTTGCTATGAATTTGAATGACATAATCAGAATTTATAATTCTTCTTTTAAATTCTTTTGCTATTTATTAAACACAATTCATCCTCTGTTTCGATTCTGAAAATTAAAAGAGAGTAAAAAATAGTAGTAAAACTGTATAGTGTATATTGAAAACTTTAACATGGGGATGTCTTTTCAATTCATTTGCAGAGATCTGCACGCACACACTTAAATGTTCACTCTTCTTTTTCCAATCATCCGATATCCTATTTCTGGTGTGCGAATCGAAGCTTAGCTTTGCACTGCAATAGGTAGGTGCCACTGCCAATTTTATAGCACTCGAGAAAGAAATACGTCGTCTACAATAGAAGATGTCCTAACCCAGGATGTGAATGTTGTCGAAACGCTGTTGTCCAATGGAATAAATCATCTTCAAGTTCAAGATAAATATATCTTGCCTCCCAGTGAACGCACACACTTAAATGTTCACTCTTATTTTGCCAATCATCTTAAATCCTATTTCTGGTGTGCGAATCGAAGCTTAGTTTTGCACTGCAATAGGTAGGTGCCACTGCCAATTTTACAGCACTCGAGAAAGAAATATGCCGTCTACAATAGAAGATGTCCTGACCCATGATGTGAATGTTGTCGAAAAGCTGTTGTCCAATGGAATAAATCATCTTCAAGTTCAAGATAAATATATCTTGCCTCCCAGTGAACGCCCCCACCTGTCTATGGTGTCTTACTCTGAGAGCATTCCGGTGGTGGATCTCCATGACCTGGATGGCCCTAACAGAACAAGGATAGTTGAATAAATCCACCATGCTTGTGAGGAAGATGGCTTTTTCCAGGTACATCATACTTCGATCCCTCTTCTCTTGCCAGTGCTTTTCTTTTAATACCTCTAGATTATCCTCCACGCACACCAAAAAGGCCCTATGTTAAAAATTAAGCTTGTCATGGATATTCTAGAATATTTCTTATCATTTTTCTATTCCTGAAGTTTTTGAGGCTATTACTTTCAGAGTTGTAGGATTATTTAACCTATATTTTTAATGTCAGTGTGATGTGTTAATAAAATCTAGTGACTGGTTCAAGTTTCATATCTCAGGGTATGTACTATTCTTTTTTATGGCCACATATCTTCTGGTTGATCTAAGTGAGTGTACATAGTGAACCATGGCGTGCCAGAAGGAACCATGAAAAGCATGATGGAAATTGCCAAAGAATTCTTCGAAATGCCCGTGGAAGACCGAGCATGCCAGATTCAATAGAGGGTAAATAAAAGAATTCCAAACTCTGGAGGAACGATATTGCAACAACAAGAAGTACTTATCTTGCATAAGCTTTTATACAAAGAGATCGCAGGCAACTACGCTATGAAGGTGAGAGCTCTGATTTTAAGGCTGCTCGCTGCCGTTTCTGAAGCGCTAGGGCTCAATTCTAGTTACTTGGATAGAATCTTCGGAAAACACACCCAACTCATTGATATAATGTACTAGCCTCCATGCTCGAAACTGGATATTACTCTTGGCACACCACGCCATTTAGATGCGTGTGGCATCACTGTTTTAATGCAAGGCGAGGTCGAGGTCAGTGGTCTACAAGTACTCAAAAATGGATAGTGGGTTGTTGTAGAACCCATACCCAATGCTTTCGTTGTTAATATGGGAGATCAACTGCAGGTATTTAACAAGAGCAAGAGCAGATCCAATACTTTATTTCCTCCTAAAAATTTGACAATGTTATTGTTAATGTTAATGCTAATGCTAATAATTTATCAGGTTGTGAGCAATGGGAATTTGACAATGTTATTATTAATGTTAATAATTTGTCAGGTTGTGAGCAATGGTAGATTGAGAAGTGTGGAACATCGAGCAGTAACGAATGCATCTGCTGCACGTATATCAATTCCTACGTTTTATGGCCCCTCGGAGGATGCCTTCATTGCCCCTACAGCGTCCTTGGTTGATGAACAGCATCCGGCTCGGTACAAAGGATATAAGTTTGGCGAATTCGTGAGAATTTTCTGGAGCCAGAAATTAAAGAATAAGATAGTGTTGGACCATTTCAAAATTGAATATACAGATAACAACGGTGAATGAAATTTGCTGTTGAATTTGATTTAAGGGATCCATTATCAACATTATCACTATCACTGGACCATCCAATAACCCCGTTGCCCTCTAGAAGAATAAGAGATGATTACATAGTTTTAACTATTGAACATAATTTTATTTTCAATTCCAATCTTCGCACATTTAAACCTACTCTCATCCATCAAAAAACCACTGGTCTAGCCTAAATTACAACACAAAACAGCACCGACCTATCTACCGTTAGGCAACTAATTGGCCAATTGTGTGTACAAGAGCATTGACACGCTTTGACATGTCCCTTATCCGAACGTATTTAGTGCTCAAATAGCAGAACCAGCGCAATGTTACAGAAGTATCGATTCAAAACAGAACATAAAGAAACCCATTACACAACATTAATGACAAGTATGGCAGTCGCAGAACAAACATTATGATACACAGACCTGACATAAAAACCCAACCCCCTTATGCAGGGGACCATTACAGAATAGCTGAACCAAAAAAAAGTGTCTATGTGACATCAGAAACCAAAACTATTTCGTGAAATGTGTCATTTTTAAAAACACTTACGGAAGAAACCATAATGATGAGGTAGTAAAACCGTATAGTGCATATTCAGATTGCAATTAAAGAGATCAAAAGAGAGCTCATTGAGAGCAATAGAGATCCAGATCAAAAAGCTGACTAGTTTACAGAACATCAAATACCAAGCCCAGGGACAGTTACTAGCATATAGCTCTACCATCAACAGGATTATTACATGGTCTTTGAAGAAATCCAAAGAAGCAAATAAACAAAAATAAAATCCACTGAAACCCCTCAAAAACTCTAACAAAACCACTGATATAGCCTAAAATTCTGAACTTTGTACATTATGGGGATGGCCCAGACCTTGTAAGGATTCTCATTGTGAAATCTTCACTGCTTGCACTAACTTGTGCACTGCTACAGCCATGCATCGCACATTTAGAAAATTAAAAATTATGCCAATTGGCTCTTGCCATGAATTTGAACAATTCTTTTGCTATTTATTAAACGTAATTCATCGCAAGCAACTACGCTATGAAGGTGAGAGCGCTGATTTTAAGGCTGCTAACTACCGTTTCTGAAGCTCTAGGGCTCGATTCCAGTTACTTGGATAGAATCTTCGGAAAACACACCCAACTCATGGATATAATGTATTATCCTCCATGCCTGAAACGGGATATTACTCTTGGCACACCACACCATTCAGATGCACGTGGCATCACTGTTTTAATGCAAGGCGAGGTCAGTGGTCTGCAAGTACTATTAATGCAAGGTGAGGTCAGTGATCTGCAAGTACTCAGAAATGGAAAGTGGGTTGTTGTAGAACCCATACCCAATGGTTTCGTTGTTAATATGGGAGATCAACTGCATGTATTTAACAAGAGCAAGAGCAGATCTAATACTTTATTTAACGAGAGCAAGAGCAGATCCAATACTTTATTTCCTCCTAAAACTTGACAATGTTATTGTTAATGCTAATGCTAATGCTAATAATTTATGAGGTTGTGAGCCATGGGAATTTGACAATGTTATTATTAATGCTAATAATTTGTCAGGTTGTAAGCAATGGTAGATTCAGAAGTGTGGAACATCGAGCAATAACGAATGCATCTGCTGCACGTATATCAATTCTGTATTCTCATTATATATGATTTTAAAAATGATGCATTAATAATTGATTTCCATTAATTCTTTTAATGGTTATAAATAAATAAAAGTTCAGATATACCATCTAAATTCTATGGTCGAGATTTACATTATTACTTTTCTGTTATTTCAATCATAGTTTGAATTTACCATCTAAATGTTAAGAACAGTATTTGAAACAACTACTTTGAAAGTGATTTAACATAGTATTGATTCATTGAATTTATCCCATTAGCGATTAATGTTTTGTCGGTTGCGTAACGGAACAAACATATCATTGAATTTATCCCATTAGCGATTAATGTTTTGTCGGTTGCGTAACGGAACAAACATATTATATATACAATAAATTGATTATGAACAGTATAGATACACTAAGTACAATGTTCATGCAATCATGTCAAATCAAGATATTTATATATTTAATATACAATCATCACAAATCTTCGATGGTTAAATCAATGCTATTTCATTAGAGTTTTCTAAGTTCACACTTTTTAAAATAATTTTTACAATATCCTAATATAAAGATAATTTTTTATATATTTAATGAGATGGATAATAATCGAATGCGAGCGAGTAGCTACTAAAATTATGTATGGTGTGCTCCTTAAGAAAGAAACCCTTTCTATTTTTATGATATCTCTATAATTTTTTATGAATTTTTTTTTTTTTTAAGAAATTGGTTCACTGCTTTTAATCATTTTGATTACATGGCTATATATTTTCATGAGCTTAATAGTTTTAATGACATAATTATTTTATATAATTGTTGTATTTTTACTCAAAATTTAATATCGAGATTATACCTTCAATATTCAATATGATTGAAGGTTTTTTTGTCGAGCTAGTAAATGTGATTGTAAGATAATTGAGATTATAAAGTAATAATTATTTTATTTTTACTCAAAATTTAATATTGAGATTATAAAGTAATAATTATTTTATTTTTACTCAAAATTTAATATTGAGATTATATATTTAATATTCGATATGATTTAAGGGTTTTTCTGTCAAGTTAGTAAATGTGAGTATAAAGTCCAATATATGGTTTTGGTACTTACATGGTTAATCATTTTTATTAGCATTAATAATTTCATTCACATGGTTAATTATCTTATATCATTGTTTAATTTTTATTTAAAATTTAATATTTAATATTGAGATTATATATTTAATATTTAATATGGTTAAAGTGTTTTTGGCAAGCTCCTAAAAATGTAAAGTAAATGGGAGGGTCTATGCATGAAGCTCAGTTACACTTTTTGGCATGCAAGGGTATGTTTTGCATGAAATAACCAGTGCAACTGAGCTATTCTGACAGCTTGATCAACCAATATTTTAGCCCTTGCTCAAGTTGTTTGAGGGCCCAAAAATAGCTCGATTGAGCCATGTTTTTTAAATTGCCTTCCAATACATTCTAATTGTGAAATTTGAAAAAGTGGTTTAATCAAGCTATGGGCTTGATCGAGCCTTAAAGCTAGATCGAGTTTTAAAGATAGAACAAGTCTTAAAGCTAGAGGGAGCTTCTTTTTAACAACATTAAGTGCTCGATATAGGGTTTCTTGAACCCTCGATCAAATTATTTGACTTTTATAGTTCAAGGGCTTGATCATGAATTTTAAGTGCTCAATCAAGCTTTCAAGCTCCTAAAAATCACAATTTTAGCACCCTTCTATAGATTTCTCTGCAACACCATTTTGTACACTGGAAAACTTAGGGCAGAATTTATCCTTAAGTGGCAGTGTGGATCGTGATGGATTCATGAAGGAATCCTCTATCCAATAGCATATGAGTTTGACATTTTAGAGTTCATATAATATTTTTCATTTAATTTATTTAAACATAATTCTTGATTTTTTTCTGGACAATTTCATAAGGGTTGAATAAAAAATCAATAACATAAAATATACACAACAAAAAAATTTCAAAAAATATCACTATCTTCGTTTACAAGTCCTCTTCAAAAGGATAGTCTCATGTTTTCAATTTATTTCAATAGTTGAGAAAAAGAGTACACGAACACATCTTGTGCAAAATGCACTTGAAATATTACTTCACTGACTTTGAAAAATAATAAAAAAATATTTTTTCATAAACAAAAATTTAATATGAAAAACATAGTTCTTTCCATGTAGATCATGCTTATATATATATATATATATATATATATAAAGAGAGAGAGAGAGAGAGAGAGAGAGAGAGAGAGAGAGAGAGAGATATTCACACATCTTAAGAGGTATGTGTTAGCCTAAAATGTGTCAGTTTTAATATATACTAACTTAGACATTTTAGGTTAAGTTATGTTGTGCGAACACACACATACCTCTTAAGATGTGTGAAAATTGGTAAGGATAAGAATTTCATTTAATGGAAAATTGATAGGTTACACAACATTTATTTTTTTTGCAAAAAAGATCAATAGGACAACATAATTCTCCACAAATTTTCTTTTTACTCCAAATCAAAATTCACAACACCTATATGAATTTTGAGACCTTCGATTCAATAAAAGAGTAAAATTTTGAAATTTCAACACCACATTTGTCCCAAATGTGTAACCCATCTTCATGCATTCACCCATGAGGTCAAGGTTCTATATCTAGTTTTGATCATATTTGTTACATGGCTAAATGCGTCCGTGAGCTTTAATCATTTCAATGACATGGTTAATTATTAAATATGTAACTCTTTTATTTTTATTAAAAATTTAATATTGATATTATACATTTAACATTAAATATGATTTAAGTGTTTTTGTCCAGCTCCTAAAAATGTGAAGTAAATGTAAGTACAAGGTCCCATATCCAAATCCCTCAAATTTCAAATGTGGCCACCTGATGGCATATCAAGGATCCATTTGGGATTATAGTGGTCTGAATATTATAGTGACAATAGATCCATTGGAATTGTAATGGTTTGGGAGTTATAGTTGCAACTGTTGGAATCGACGAGTCATGGTTATAGTGGAAACAATCAAAATTGACTTCCCATTGTTATAGTGACATTAGTCACAATTATAGTGGCAACCATCCAAACGGACCCAATTTCCAATTCCCCATAGAAAAAATTATAAATATGATTTAATTACTCCAATAGACATAATTTAATTACCAGTAATTATTATGTGGATGGTGGAAATTTAACCTCCATCATGAATATTTATAGTAGTATACACAAATCAAAGATTTGGATTTATCTCCATAGTAGTTAAGTCCTTTTTCCCTTGTAATTAAATTGATTAATTGAAAATTTTCATATGAAGTGAGTTACAGTCTTTTGGACATATGGTATTGATAAGACATGGTATTGGACCATAGTATTGTAACAAAACATATTTAAATATCTTGGTCCATGCATTTTTAAATATATATATATTTAACTTATATATTAATTCTTTTAATAATAATAGTAATATAGTTAGTTTTTAGTTTTTCTCTTCTCTTTTCTTTTCTTTAGTGATACAAGACATGTTGTGATGTTTAATATGGATTTTTGTCTACCATCATTTATCGACTATTTAATTTATAAGGATACACCAGTAAACAAAATATTTACATCGAATTCCCTTGAAAGTGGGTAAACATTTTGGTAGATAATCTATCAACTAGAAACATTAAATTTTATTTTATTAAACATCTAACATAAATTTATTGGAGTAAAGAAATAATGTAATTAATTTATTATTTCTTAGACATTATAGCCATAATAGCTCCATCTTAATTATGGATTTAACAAGCATCGAGAGGATCCTCGCTACTTGATAAATCCATGATGAAGATAGATCTGTATTGGTTATATTTTATCTTTGAGAATTTCTAAGAAATAATAAATAAATTACTTTATTTCTTATATATATAATTTTCATTATTTGAATTGTATTTTTTAATGCTTAAATGGATTCAATGCCTTGAAGACTTCATTAGGCATCTAGATAGTATATAGCTTAAACTTGAAATTCCAACAAATATTTTTTCAATTTCAACCAAAATTAATCATACTGAAAAGGCACAAAAATGTAAGATAGTGAAACTATTGAAAAATTTTAACCATCATAATTTATTATTTTAAACTATTGAAAAAAATGAACCATCACAATTTATTCTTTTCAACTATTGAAAAATTTGAACCATCATAATTTATTCTTTTAGCTTTCTTTATATAATACATACATAATTTTTTTATTAAACAATATCGATTTTTTTCTATGTGGTTCACATACCATGAAGATTTAGTGTAAGCCTGTCATTACTTTTTCATTAAATGTATATTTTAGAACCTAGAATCTGGAATTAACCCCAACACAGATCATTTAGTGCTCCCACCTATGCAACACTTCCACACACACACTTCCACACATAATTGTCATTGAAGGCATTCTTTTTTCTTTTTTTGGACCAAGATTAATATCAAAACCTAATATAGCTTCATGTCCAAAACTTGAGGTGACTAAAACAAGGTAAAGCTTGTGAGTCCCATATCGAGGTTGGAAGTCATGCTTCAACACCTTTCACTTCCCTTTTCTTTTTAGTGACTAACTGACTATATTTTGGCTTGACTAGGGTTGATTGGGTCCCACTTAAGGTCATTAGGTCAGATCAACTTATAAACTGGAGATGAAAGAGCGACAGTGAGTCCCAACTAATTATTCTGCATTAGAAGGTTGGGAGGTTGCCACCCCCCCACCCCACCCCGCCGAAGAAAAATAACACAAGAAGTTGGGAATGAAATATCCCCAACAAATAATAGACTACAATAATTAACTCACTTCCAATTTTTGTTTAAAAAAAAAAGAATTGGATGTTGCAAATGCACCTTCCTTCAGTCTGGAAAATAGAAAAGAATTTAAAACTTATAATAGGCTTCTGCTAATTTCACAAACTCAATTATTGAACTGATAACCAGCTTATGTTGGGAAAAATGTATTTATTTATGGATAGATCATTGGTATAGTTTCTTGTGTGCAACTTTAGAATTGTGCATTATACAGAAAGATTAGGAATTATGAAGTTGTTGTAGCTGCTATAACAATACCCAAAATTTTAGCCTAGCACCAAATTTGGGTCCCACCTCTCCTTTTCCAAGGTTCCAAGGGTTATGATTGTTTCCTATATTACCAATGTAATTCAATGATCTAGTTACTATCAAACTCTATAAATTTTCTTGTTTTCCTGATATATATTACATGCATTCGTCTCTTGATTCATCCTGGTCATTGTTTTTACAAATGCATTAGAGTTTAGGGACCTTTTCTTAACATTCTTATTCTACATTAGTTCTCATATTTGAAGATGCATTTGCATAAACACTTCATGTTCCTCATAGTTACACTACTACATCATCACATTGCAAATCACACTATGTGAGTCCACCCACACCTTCAATGTTAAATTCCTTAAAGAAAAGGGATTGTATTCATGTATGCACATTACTCTTTCAAGAAAGTTTTTTTTAAATGATTCTTATCAAATTGCATTTGTGCAATCACTTTAAATTTCGACTTGATCTTACCAAACTCCATCAAGTGTATTTTCATAGCTCATCTAAATTATTTTAGTTATCTCTTTTAAGAATTCAGCAATCCAAGCTTTAATGTTTGCGCTAACAAATGTCCATCCTTGTGTTTCCTATAAATAGTGTCGAAAAGATTATAAGTTTACGAGTTTAGATTATGTCGATTCTTCTACAAGATTATTTTGAATAGTCGAAGTCGTAGTAATTGCCCCTCTATCTACTGGTCTTCAAGTCAAAGTTCATGGGTCGTGTATGTGATACCCTTCAATTTGTATAATGCATAGAGAACTCTACGAAGTTGTTGTAGCTGCTGCAACACCATCGAAAATTTTGGCTTGCACTCAAATTCGGAAACTTCCTTGGTCTTTTCCTTGACAGTTGCAAAATCTCAAGCTCGTTCCATGATATTTCTTGAAGTTATTCGACCTCTTTTCTTGTTGGATTAATTGTCATCTTTTGGCACATTCAACTATTATGTAATGTTTGTGAGCCTTTTCTGGTGGTTTTGAAGGTTTTGAAGGTTTTTCTTTGTCTATATGATCATTCCTAACCATGTAAACATTTGTCGCACTCATACACAATGTCTAGAGCATTGTCTCATAAGTGTCGTCATGGTTGTCCTAAAGTCTATCTTAAGTGTCGCACTTGTTGCATCTTGTCATAAGGAAGTTGATGAGCCCCAAAAATGGGTAACTTATTAGGCTCATTTTGTCTATTATTATCGTTTAATCCACCATTATTCATATTTCTATGCATGATTTTGAATATATTTATGTTAATTGAATGAATGATTATAGTCACTTGACCACAAAGTCTAATAGGTGTTCATTGCAGTTTTTTGGACATCTTTTGGACCAAGGTCAAGCATTTATGAGCCAGTTGACAGCCAAATACGAAGCAACAAGGCTGAGGATTCATAGGAAGGGTTTCTCCTACACTAAATGACCCCCTCCTCGAGTTCTCCACCATCAGCTCGGAGTTCAACAGCCAATTAAAGATGATTTCAAGGGGCAGCCGAGCAGATTTTGTGAAGTGGCTGATTAACTGCAGCCTTGAGCAGCCAAGCTCCTAAAGTTAAGGAGGGTTGTTGGGATTCCTCGTAGTGCATAAGTAGGAAGGCTTCAAGCCTTAGTAGTTTAGCCATTGAACAGTTGTTTTTCACACTTGAGTGCAGCTCTTCCTTTCAGCTCAACTTCGATATTTTGTTGTAAACAGTTTTGTGACATGATTATTTTTTGAGTAATGGAGATAAATTTCACCTTGTACCAGCTCTAAGCTTTCTTAGGAGGCTGTAGCTCTTGTGGTTGGGCCCAACCCAAGTATTAGTGCCTCCCTTGTGTACTTTTATGTGTTTTTGCTGCATTCATAGAATAATTTCTGCTATTTAAGTTCAAATCTTGTTTTGTTACTTTGGTAGTTTTTGATGATTAAAATAGCTTTTCATACTTCAGGTTGATTCAAAAGTTTGATAATAGAAAAGATCTACAGAAAGGCTACCAATAAATCCTTGATCTAATCTCTCCCTCCTTGGGACCATGAGCTAAGACCAAGGCATACTTGCTGCCACAAAAACATTGTTTTTGCCTTTCAATGCAATTGCTAGTGTTAGGTTTTTAGTTGGAAACATTGCTACCAGTTATACTTGCATTTTAGATTTGTTCTTGCTTAGTTTCCATAGTTATCTTGCATGATTTCTTGTGTATAACCTTCTGTTCATCATGTTTCTGGTTTTTAGTTCAGATTAGGTCAAAATAGCTAGATCTTTGGTTTTCCTAGTCTTTGTTCGATCAGTTTTGGAAAATAATGTGTAGAACACATGTAATACCTCCCTGCCTATCCTTCCTCCATCATACAACCTGATCCAACCCCTAATCGAAGATTCCTTCCCTTCACTTGTCACACTTTTTTAGTTTGCCCTAATTCCTACATTCTTGTGCAACATTCCTCCTTCTATCCTTGAATGAATCCAACCACCTTAATCACTCCTTAGCCTCATTTACCAGGTCCTAGGCCCCTTCTCATCCTCATCCATTCTCCATTTCCACTTTCCCACCGTTTTTCCACCATCAACCCTCGAAAATCCTCTTTCAAATCTTCTTGTAAAACATCCTGTAGAACCACTGCAAACTTCGTGTAGAAGTCCACGTGAGCAGTTTATCAAGATCTGAACACTGTGAAACTCTCTGGAAGGGTGCTAGGGACCCCTTAGGCCCTCTTCTCACCTTCCCAAGCTCCTGAAAGCACCCACTCCATTTCCTTTCACCGATCAACCTCTGCACAATAAAAAATAGTTAAAGCACATGCATAATAACTCTGAAAGATTACTCAAAAATACAAAAAGATGTTTTTTTTCATATTTTCCTTTAGAAATAGGCTAGTCACATGCATTTTATCTTTCCAAGAGTCAATGGAAGCCATTTCCACTGCTTTCATCTCTTTTCTTGCACCAGTAGGGTTAGTCGATAAAACTAGGGTTTGTTAGGGTTTGCATTTCTTTTCAGCTTTCAGCTTCTTTATGCAAGTAGACTAGCCTCCTTTGAGTTAGCTTTCATCCATCAGAGTTGAAAGCTTCTTCTAAGACCTCATAGAAGTTGGCTTAATCTCCTAGCAGACTTGTGCTAGCCGACCAAGTGACAGCGTGCGACAAGAGCTAGTACTTGTGCATATAGCACTGTCTCTTCCAAGTTTGTTACGAACAACTTGGTTGATAAAAGTAAAGAAGGGAGTCCCAGGAGTTGTAGCATCATTGCTGCAATACTAGAGCCCAACATTCTTTTTGGCGTCATTGCCGGGGAAGTGTCAGATTATTTGTGATTGCTGCTTTTCTTATATTTTCTACTGCAATCTTCTGCTAAGTAGTTTATTTTAGCAAGACTAGAGTAGTTGTTTCATTTCCATTCTGCAATTTCATTTCCACAAAAGTAGATTAGACATTTCCTGCTTTCCTGGACTAGCATTTCACTTCTGCAAGCGTAGATTAGCATTTCAATTTCGCAATTTCAATTCTGCAAGTGTAGATTAGCATTTCAATTTCGTAATTTCAATTCTGCAAGCGTAGATTAACATTTCAATTTCGCAATTTCAATTCTGCAAGCGTAGATTAGCATTTCAATTCTACAATTTCACTTCCAGCAAAGTTTGCTTTAGTTAGTTGCAATTTGTTGTTCAATCGATTTCAATTTTGCAGGTACAAGTAAATAAAACCAAAAATCAACCAAAAATATTTCATTTCATGCCTCGTAGGAATAGAGACAATTCAGGAAAATTCTTACCCAACACCCCCACCACATCATTGAGTCACCATTCTCTCTTCTTCGGTGGCAATGAACCTCCGGAGATACACGAAGATCCTCTAACAGAAGAAAAGTAAGAAAACATTCCTCCTGAGACCATGGCTGAAAACAGAAATGGCATAGGTGATGAGGAGAGAATAGAAGGTGCCTTTCCCATCTGAGAGACCAATGGGGACACAAAAATGAAAAAACTAAGTTCCTCAGCCTTACCTCAATTCCATGGATTGACCACTGAAGACCCTGATACATTCTTTTTTGAGTTTGTTGTCCTTTGTCGAACTTATGACTATGCAGAAGACGAGTATAAGTTGAAACTCTTTCCCTCTACCCTAAAGGATGTAGCACTTTGTTGGTTCATGGGGTTACCTAGAAACAATATCAAAACTTGGGTTCAGATGCAACAAGCCTTTAACAACAAATACCGAGATTACTGTAGGTCAAAGGAAACGAAGGGAGAAATCTTTTGGATGACCATGGGAAGCGATGAGTCTTTAGAAGATTACGAAGAAAGGGTCCAACACAGTTATAAAAGGGCCAGGTGCACACTTGACCCCGAATCTCTGAAGCTGGTTCTGCTTTGAGGAATCCCTGAAGACCTTTGAGATACCCTCCATTTTCTAGCTGGAGGAGACATCTACCAACTACCTTATGATGACATAAAGACTATGTTTAGAAAGCATTCTAGGGCAACCCAGAAAAGAGGTAGGGGGAATCAACTCTCAACCAGCACCACCTTCTCGAAAGATGAGTTTGCAAATAAGATGGAAGACCTTAAAAGTGAGATGAGACAGACCATTGCCATGAAACTGGATACTTTCCAAATCCAACAGATGAAAGAGGAAGCTGAGAGGGCTTTGGCCATATTTTGTCCCAGATGTACAAGGAAACATCCTCAGAACAAGTTTCCATTGCACTCAGTAGAGGTATGTTTTGCTTGTGAGGAATACCACCCTACAAAAGAGTGCCCAACCTTACCCAGACTTAAAGCTATGTACCGAGGGACTGGAGGAACCACTAAATTGCTCTACTTCCTAAACCAAAGGAGGCTACATGGATCTAGACCTTACCAACGAGGGATGCAAGGGACATCCCAGACTTATTACAACCCCAACCAATCCACTCACGTACGTTCTTGGGGTCCCCCTGCTCATCCTTCTTAGTCCGCACCCCCTCCTTGGTCATATCCATCTCAATACCATACTCAACCTACTTCTCATTCATTTCATTCAAATGTTCAGTCCCAACCTTAGTGGAATGCACCTCAACAGGGCTAGAGGCCCCAATACAACTGTCCTCCAGCCATTTTACCTCCACCACCTGCTCAACCACAACCATTACCTCCTACTCCTCCGAGACAACCCCAGATGCCTGCCCAACCGAACCCAAACCCCAATAACAGACAGGCCCAATAGGTATATACTAGAAAAACAACATGCCCTACCTATGCTATGGAGATTCAGGAGATCAACCTATGATCTGAGAAGTTCCTCCTAGGTAGCCAACCTCCTCCTAAGGAGGATGAGGAAGAGAAATAGAAAGTGAACCCAAAGCCATTCCACCCTTTCTTGAGAGACTAACTGGAACCATGCCACCAAACCTAGAAGAGACTGAACTTTTGAGTGAGCTTAAATAGTTATGTGTGAAAATACCACTTCTCCAGGCCATAAAAGATGTACCAATCTACAACAAACTGATTAAAGAGAAGTCTTTGAGGCACCCAGGCAAGGTGCAAGAGAGATTCCCCGACTATCAATGTCATAAGACAACTGTCCGACCTAATCTTGGGACAAGTAATTTGTCTAGAATATTTGTACCCTGGGAGTCTTATAGTCCATGTCCACATCAATGGCACCATAATCCCCCACACCCTGATTGATCTAGGGGTTTCCATTAATGTGATGACCAAGGACACTATGCTCAAACTCAAACTTCAGAGTTCCCTAAGAAAGACCTCAACAGTACTGTAGTCAGTAGACCACTCCACTGTGACCCCCGAAGGGATTGTGGAAGATATCATCATCTCTCTTGATTCTTGGGAGTATGCTACAAAATTCTTGGTCCTTCAGCCAAAGGCAAAACTCACTGGATACCCCCTCATTTTGGGAAGGCCTTGGTTATCTACTATAGATTCTTACATTAGTTGTCGAGCCAGGAGCACGCCCATCAAGAATGGGCCTATGTCCAAGTAGCTAGTCCGATATCCTCTGGCCCAACCTTTACTAGAACATAACTTACCTCTCTGGTTGGAGGAGGAAGATGAGGATGAGGTCTACTCTGCACTAGTGTGCACAGTGGAAGCCCCTAGGGGAGGTCCTCACAATGAGGATGACTTTATTGAGAATTTGATTCAGGATCCACCTCCCAGTGTGCTACCATTAGAAGAGTTGGTGGAAGACACCCAGGCTAGTGATTTAGTGGATCTCTATGTGGCTGATCTAAACTCCCCCCAAGTTAAGAATGTGGAATTTTCCCCTCAAAGAAACTTGAAGATCAACTCATCCCTATCCCCCTCTGAGGAGAAGGAGTTGTGTAGCTTATTGAACCGCCATTTGGATGCTTTTGCCTAGAGCTATAAGGAGATGAAAGGAGTCGACCATTTAGTCTGTACTTGTCACATTTACATTAAAGAGGATTGTAAACCAGGTAGGTAGCCTTGGAGGAGAATGAATCCAGCCCTTAAAGATATTGTCAAAGAAGCACTGCAAAAGTTGTTGGATGTAGGATTCATTTACCCCATCTCTGACAATGAGTGGGTTTCTCCTCTAGTGCTTGTGCCCAAGAAAAATGGGAAGTGGAGAATCTATTTAGATTATTGAGAACTTAACAAAGCTACCAAGAAGGATCGTTTCCCTTTACCTTTCATAGATCAAGTGTTAGATGGGCTAGCAGGGAAGATGTTATTCTCCTTCTTAGATGGGTTTAGCGGGTATAATCAGATCCAAATCAGCCCAGAAGACTAAGATAAGACAACTTTCACTTGTCCATTGGGTACCTTCGCCTACTGGGTCCTTCCCTTTGGGTTATGCAATGCCCCTGCCACTTTCCAGAGAGCAGTACTGAGCATCTTCGCTAAACTGGTTCATGATTCGGTGGAAATTTATATAGATGACTTTACTCCTTATGGGTCCAACTTCCAAGAACAATTGATTAATCTGGGAAAAGTTTTAACCAAGTGTATTGAAATGAACTTGTCCCTTAGTCCAGAAAAATGTGAATTTATGATGACTGAAGGGACCGTGCTAGGTCATACAATTTCTCAACAAGGATTATAGGTGGACCCCAACAAGATTGCTATCATCCAAAGGTTTCCACCTCCTTAGAAGGTAAGAGATGTTCATAATTTCCTAGGCTTAGCGGGGTACTATAGAAGATTCATTAAAGATTTCAGCAAGCTAGCCTCTCCATTATTTGGTCTTTTGGGGAAGGATGTTGAGTTCATGTGGATTGACAACTGTCAAGAGGCTCTGGATGTGTTGAAAAGTAAGTTGGTAACTGCCCCAATCTTGAGAGGTCTAAACTGGGCCCTACCTTTCCACATTCACACAGATGCCTCGAACAAAGCCATAGGAGCAGCCTTAGGACAAGTTGAAGAGAAGCTACCATATGCCATAAATTTTGTCAGTAAAAACTTGTCGAAGGCAGAACTAAACCATACCATAACTGAGAAAGAGATCTTAGTTGTAGTCCATTCCCTAAACAAGTTCAAACACTACATCATTGGTTATCAGACATTCATACTCACTAATCATGCTGCAATTAGATATTTAATGAATAAACCTGATGTAAATGCTCGTATCATTAGATGGTTACTTTTATTGTAGCAATTTGATTTGACCATTGTTGATAAGCCAGGTAAGGAAAATGTTGTTGCTGATTTTCTGTCTAGACTAAATTTTTTTGTAGGTGAAGAAGGGTTGGTGGACGATCAAATGCCAGATGAACACCTGTTTGCTATTTCAGTACTCTCTCCATGGTTTTTTGATATAGAAAATTACTTGGTTTCAACACAGTTCCTACCACACCTATCCTTAAAAGTGAAGAGCAAGATCGTGAGAAAAAGCACCCCATTCACATGGATTGGGGGTAACCTATTTCGACTTGGCCCAGATCAGATTTTGAGGCATTGTGTCAGAGAGGAGGAAGTTTTTGACATCCTCCTCACCTGTCATGATGGGCCGTGTGGGGGCCACTTTGCAGCAAAAATAACCGCCTTCAAAATTCTCCAGGCAGGCTACTATTGGCCCATTGTTCATCAAGATGTTAAGAGATACATCAACTGATGTGACCAATGTCAAAGGATGGGAAAGCCAACTCCCAGGTATGAAATTCCCCTCCAACCTCAAGTGACTTTTGAGCCATTTGAGAAGTGGGGAATCGACTTTGTGGGTCCTATCAACCCTCCTTCAAACCAAAAGTCTTACATCATTGTGTGCACGGACTACCTGACAATGTGGGGAGAAACAAAGGTAATGAATGCAGCAATAGAAGAAAATGTGGCTGAGTTTTTGAGGGATAATATTGTCTACAAGTTCGATTACCCAAGAGTGTTAGTCACGGATCAAGGAAGTAAGTTTACTTCTAACCTGATTGAAGACCTACTCACTCATCATAGAATCAAGCACAGAACTTCCAGCCCTTATCATCCATAAGAAAATGGATAGGTGGAATTCACTAACAGAGCTTTGGAGGAGATTTTAACGAAACTAGTGAGAAATAGTAGAAAAGATGGGTAGATTGCTTGCTGAGGCCACCTAGGCCTACAACACTAGGAAAACTACAACAGGTTTCACACCTTATGAGCTAGTCTACGAGAAGAAGGCTTTGCTATCCATAGAATTTGAATATAACAGATTGAGGTTGGCAACATAGCTAGACCTAAATCTCAGCCATGCACAATAGGAAAGATTGCTTCAGTTGAATGGATTAGATGAATAGAGAATGTAGGCCCTTCTCCAATCAGAGGTGGTTTGACTCTAGAGGAAGATATGGCATGACCAGTACCTTAAAGAAAATTAGTTTTAGCCAAGAGATTGGGCACTGTTATATGATTCAAGATACAAGGATTTCAAAGGAAAGATGAGGACAAGATGGCTGGGACCATATACAGTGGAGAGATGCATTGACAATATTTTAGTCCTTATCGGGACCATTGATGAAGAAGCCATGCCCTGGAGATGCCCCAAATATCTCAAAAAAAAAAAAAAAAAAAAAAAAAGGAGAAAAGTAAACTTAATTTCTATTGAATAATTGCAAGTTGCAGGAAGGACATTGCAGGTTAGGAGGATCACGCAAGACAAAGATAGAGGTCAGCATCAGGCTACAAGCATCCCTCACCATCCATTCCTCCATGACCACTACCCTTTCCTATGATTCGATCTCATTCAGACTAGGATTTCACCTTCTACAGGAAATTCTATGTCTTCTAGAGGAAGTTCCTGTAGAGCCTGCAAACGAGCCAGAATTGATCTCTGAATAGGACCCGAATGTTGGGAACCTGTCCATGAGGCCTGTAAACATCCCTGTTTCCATCCATTGCCACATGTCACCTTTTTCCATCTTTGTACACCTCCATTGCACTCATTTTTTTTATGTTCCTGCACAGTCACACATAGAAATCCTATTTTTTTCATACTGCTAGCAAAAACTCCTTAATGGCAAATAAAGTAGTAGTTTTACTCACCATACATGTTACCCCCTGTCTAGATTCCTCATCCGCCAAGACCCTCATCAGCAGTATAGCCCTGCTCATTCTAGCTTGCATTCCAGGAGGAGAAGTAGGAACAGGACATCCTACAGGAATCGTGTAGCAACTGATCCCACTGAAAGACATACTCTAGAGACAGGGACAACAAAGTATGGTAGAAGAGACATGCATGAAGCTCTTCTTGAATGTAAGAACATCAACAACAGTAGAGGTCAAGCATGCAATATGCATGCAGAAACAACAAACAAGGAATGGGGTTCCAGAACCTGAAATCTACATAACACAACCTTGAGCATGTAGGTAAGTGCCTAAACTCATTCTTCAATTACATAAATCATATTTTAAAAGCTGCATGACTATGGGGATGGTCCGGATTGGGTGAAATACATGGCCAATCAACTGGCCATCCTCGGCCAGTTACATATGCTCGTGAAATCCAAATGAGCCCCATTGCATTCAAAATTGTCATTTAGATGTGCAGCGAGCATGTGTGGAGTGTTCATCCAGAGAGAAATTGTCGGGACTGGTAGTGGTGATGGTAACGGGAGAGCGGAGGTGATGGCGGTCAAAAACATGAAGAAACATTATGGCTGTGACATCGGATCTACAGCCCGGTCCTGCCACCTCACCCCTTCACCATGAATCATGACGCAGTTAAAAGACGCTCAGTCAAGACATGCACCATCCTCTGTTCATTCTGCACTCATGACGTTCTCGATTGGAGTACATATCCACTGCTTCCAAAAACAGTTAACCAGTCGTCCTCCACCAGTTTTTCGGCCTATTTTCAAAAATCTCTTGCTTATTAGGCCCTATCGTAAGCGTAATTCCATTCTAATAGGAACCAAGAGCCTTCTATAGGAAGGTTTCTATAGGAAAGTCAGAGAACCGCTCGGCAGGATGGAACCCAGAGTTTTCATTGAATTTCAAGCTCCAAACGAGGTAGGCCCAAGAGAACTTCTCTGTGCATAATTTGTTGGTGTAAGGTGGTGAATTGAATGACATCAGTTTTAAAAATAAAAGTCTACCTATGTATTCAATAAACCTTGAAAGATTGCCTATATATTTCACTGTGTTTGCCTAAGTTCTTTCTCTGCACTCCGAAATATCCTCATCATTTTTAAAATTCTCATGTAAAGAAGATATATGCTGCAGTAAAGGCCACCATGTGTGCATGAAAAACTAAATTTACATATGTATCTATGTGTTGAGAAGATAATTTGTGCCCTTATGCTCTGTTATGCAAAAACAACATTCTCCTTTCAATAAACAGACAAATTGAATTTTGGGTGACAAAAACAAGGGAATTATTGCTATCTAGTATTGTGAGGAACACAAGAGAAACTCCTCCCTGGGTTCAAAAGACACCAAATTTATCTATCCTCTATTTCAGTGATTGACTGTTGTTTTCCTGAGCATTTTGTTTTCTGATTAATACATAAGAAGAACACTCAACACCATGCCAGGGGGATTCATAAGGAAAGAGCCCTCAGACACTAGCAAGCTGTACAGGCACCCTGAGGTGGTGGACCTTTTCACCTGAGCAAATTGGATATCGTTCTTTGACAAAATTGAGGGTCATGATGAAGAGATAACCGAAGAGTTTTTGATATCCCTGAGACCACATTCAAGGACACATGCCACAATTATTTTTAGGGGTTTGATTGTAGAACTCACTCCTGAGCTCATCAATAGTGTTACAGGTCTACCATTAGGGCTCCCTTGGAGTAAGGAAGAGAGATCATTGGGCCAGATTGCTAAGAAAACATTCTTTCTACCCGAGGAGCATCCTGTAGAGAAAAAAAATGGAGTTAGAAGGACAAGTCTGCCCCCTCTCTGGAGTGAAGTTACTTATCAAATTATGAAGCACATCACATGTGAAGGGAGGTTTAACATCATATATTGATACCATTTCAGGTTTTTAAGTGAATTAAGGCATGGGATTGACTTGCCTTCAACCAAGAAACTAAGCATCCCATATTTCCTTCTCCTGTCCCTAATTGAATGTGCTACAAAGCTAAATGAAGGGATCCTAGACCAGTTGGCTCACCATGGGCTTGTCAAATTGTTGGTGGAAGATGCTTTACACACCTACACTATCCCCATATCTTGGGAAATCTTTAGAAACATGTCCAAAAATGATAACATTAGGACTTTGGCTGAAAACATCACTCCATCCAACAGTGAGGAGTGGGAGCAAATTGAGGAAATGGAGAAAAACAATGATGAGGGCACATAGGGCATCCAAGCAAAAGGCAAAACAGAGGAAGCATAGGAAGAACAGAAAGAAATTAGCTAGACTGTTGAGCCTAAAGCAGAGGGAGAAACAACAGCAAAGACAACAAGGGAAAAGAGGATATAGAGTAGAAAGGAAGAGACCGAATAGGCCTAAATGATGGTTGCCACAGCTAAGGCAGGCACCCAGAAAGAAAAGGAAAAGGTGCACCTTAACATATCAGTCACACAGACAGAAACAGTTGACACAGAGATTTCTACAGGAAGCGAAGAAAAAGACCAGGAGGAAGATAAATCCCCAGAAATGTTGGCAAGGGAGGCAACAGTTGTGCTTCCTACATTAAGCACACCTGCAAAACAACAAGGAAAGAGAAAGAGGAAAACCTCCATGTACTTCAAAGCGAGGAAGAGCACATGGATGAAAATGGGCAAACCCCAGCCACAATCAAAGGAACCAATTGTCATTGAGGACACAACCACTAGACCAAAAGAAGAGTCTCCTTCAAAGATATCCATCACCTATGAAAGAGGAAGCCCAAAAGCCTCCACCTGGAGGAACAGAATTAGGATGATGTACTCAAAAACAGCTCTACAGGGAGTTGAAACGACTCTACAGGAAACTTTGGTGAAGTTAAAAGAAACCGAGGAATTGGAGGAGAAGGCAACGAAATAACCATAGGGGGAAGAAAAGACTGAATAAACACTAGAGCCGAGCCCTCAGCCTAGCTTGGGCTCATATTACAACCTGTTAGAAGGTAGGAAGATTATCCCACAAAAGTTTGTTGTACCCCTCTTCTTTGCATTGGAACAAGAGAGGGTTAGGACTCACACTTGGATGAGGATTTCCAAATTCAAGGGTGTTCAGACATAGGCCACCTAGAGGAATAGCTAAAGGAATCAAGGAAAGAGTTGGCCATGGTGAGACACATGGAAAGCAGTCAGAGAGCCAAATTACAGGAAGAGAATGAGTTGCTGAGGAAGTAGTTGCAGTTGCAGGAAAGTCATAAGGAAGATAGGCCATCCATTGTGGGAGAGCAGCAGCAGCAAGAAAGGCCTCCAGTAAACAGGGAGAACACTGAGAAATAGTAGAGAGAAGAAAAGCAGCCAACTGATGTTGAGATGCTAATAAAATTGTTGCACGAAAAGGAGTCATAGGCAGTATAAGAAATACAGGCTTTGAAACAACAGCTGCAAGAGAAAGAAGCCCAAATGGCCTGCATGGCCAGCTGGGTAGTAGAAGCCTTACAATGTAGGCAACCTGCAAAGTCATATGCATTATATCTTAAGGATCAATGGTTGCAATTTCAAATTAACACACTGGCCCAAAGGGACACCATTCCATTCCAGAACTACAATTAGTTCATGTATTTGTGTGACAGTAGCATAGCGGAAGACAAGGCCAAGTTAGCAGAATTCTATTTACACAACTTGGCACTTCGAAACATGAACCTATGGGACACCAATGCCGCATTCAGAGATGTGCAACTAATGGTCATGGGATAGGGAGCTGAGTGAGCCACTTGTTGGATACCTATACCAATAGGTTTCATATTTCATGATTGGCAAAAATAAGTGCCAAATATGCTCCATTTTGCTGTCACAAAGGTTTCATATTTACAAGAGAAGAAGGTGTATATAGGCCTGCATTTTTAGAAAAGTTTATGGATGACCCAACAGTCTAATCTGGATCATGCCATGTTTTCAATTTATGTTGTAGAATAGAGAATGGAATCTGTCCAAACTGTTTAATCTTGGCAGATCACTAGCTAGGTAGAGAAAGGAAGGTTCCCAACTGCTTAATCTGGGACCTTGGAAGGAATAAGGGTAGTATTA
>APFE030693896.1:0-14680 GCA_000404065.3 Pinus taeda
TTTTTCCAAGTTCAGTAACACTGGTTTCATCCTCCTCACAACTGCAAAACTAACTGCATTTTCCTCCACCTGTTTCACAAACTGTTTTCCTCCAATTAACAGTGCATTTGTTCCACTTGATTCTGTTGTTTCTTCTTCTTTGATGGGTACAAGTGTGTGTTTAACCCCATCCTTCGTAAATTTATAGCAATTGGTATTTCCATCGTGTGTCACCTTCCGATCATACTGCCATGGTCTTCCAAGAAGTATATGGCACACGTCCATTGGCATAATATCACAGACCACTGTGTCATGGTACTTGCCAATGTGAAACTCTACTTCGCATTGTTCATCAACTAACAGCTGGTGGCCTTTCTGTAGCCACGACACCTTGTAAGGTTGTGGGGTGCTTCAGCCTTTTCAACCCCAGTTTTTCCACCATCTCAGTGGCAACCAAGTTATCCGTGCTCCCGCTGTCTATTATCACTTTACAGCATTTTTCATGCGATTTACAGACTGTCCGAAACAGTGCCTTTCACTGTGTTGGTTCAGCCACCTCCTTGGTTGGTTTTAGCAACACTTTATTTAAAATCAACACTTCTCCCGTTTCCGCCACGTCTTCCACCTCCTGTGGTTGTGCTTCAGCTTCTTCAGGCTGTATCATAAATGTTCCCCTCTGACCTGTCTGTTCAACTTCTGGACATTCAAAGGATCAATGCCCCCATTTATGGCACCTGTAGCACTGGACAGTAGTCCCTCTTCCGCGGCCATTTCCTTGTCCTCGCTGATATGACCGACCTCCTCTGGTGTTGTCTCCTTTCTCTGTTGTCCCTGAAGTTTTAGAACTACTGCCTTCTTCACTGTTCGCAGCGGTCCTTCCTCTACCGTAGGACTGTCCCCGTCCTCTACCATTCCCTCTCCCTCTCCTGTTATTCTGTTTCCGATTGATTTTCTCTTCAGCCTTCACAGCACTCTGAAAGGCTTCTTCAATACTTCGGGGAGAAAGAATGCTGATTTCATCCAGAATTTCCATCCTCAAGCCATTGACATACCTCACTGTTTTTTCTGGAGTTTCATCCGTATAACCAGCACGTAGATTTACCCGGTAAAACTCTTCCGTATACTCTTTGACAGTCATACCCTTCTGTCTCAAATTCTATACTCGATGACATATTTCAACCTGGTAATCTTTCGGCAGAAATCTTCCCTTCAATTTTGCCACCATTCTTAACCATTTTCGTATGGGTAATTTGTTCAACCTTTTTCTGTCTGCTTGGACATTATCCCACAACAAGAGGGCATGTCCCTTTAACTTAGTAGCAGCGAACTTGACTCTCTTATCTTCCCTGACTTCCTCATTTTCGAAATATTTATCTAGTTCGCTTATCCATTCCAATAGGATATCTGCAGATAGACTACCATCGTAATTAGAAATATCTGTTTTGGGTTTGCTGCTGGCCAATAAAATTGAACACAACAGTCTCAATTCTGGAGCTTTTTCATCTGACCCGTCTGTAGCAGCTACCACTTCTTCCTCACTGTCATCTCCCAGTTCTGGGTCTCTTCGCCTACCCGCTTCCACTGCTTCCAAACGAGTTGTAAGAACTCTAACCTGCGCTCTCAGTCCTTCATCTGCTCCTTGGCGTCCACCTCTCCCACGTCCTCGTCTTGGTGCTTGCACCTCTGCCATCTTCCTCTATATATAAAAAAAAATTGCTCTGATACCACTTGATGGGGCCAGCCCACATGATCCCAACGCTCTTCTGGTTGACGTGTGTTCCACCGTGGCAAAGGTTTGATGGGTTTATTTATTGTTTGATTATATGTGCAATCTGTGGAATTGGTACTTTGGATTTGTGTTTAATGAAGGTTGGTACCTCCGTCTCGTCTCCGTTCGACAGCTGGGATTCTTGAAAACCTCACTAGGGTTTAGGGCTTTTACCTTCGTCCTCGACCCTTCGCGCTCATTTCACTTTGTCTATTTGGTTTTTGTGTTATTTCGTCGCTCTGCAACTGCGAGACCTTCGTGGCTGTTTGTGGGTTTTTTGAATGGCTTGGCTCACTGGTTCGATGCCCTGTTACGTTTTCAACAATACTGTTGGTTTATGTTCGGCCCTTCTGGTGTCAATGGTGTCTGGTCGGTTTATTGGTAAGTTTCGAAAACTATGTTATGTAGCTAGGGTCTCTGTATTAGTTCTCGGCTCGTCTTCAGCTATTTGGTTCGAAACCCTTGTTGGTCTTTCTGTTCGAGCGATTTTTATGGTTGATTTTGTTGGTTGGGGTTTGTCTCCCCGCTATCTGTTAATGCCTGAGTTTGCCTTCTTATTCTCAACTGTCTGTGACTGTATTCCGCGTGCATACTCGTGCTCTTCTGCAACGATTTCTCGGTGGCCCGGTTCCTGGTGGTCTGGTAACGATGCTCTCAGAGGACGACTCCGCAAAACATACAGGTAAACTTTTGCTCTATGTCAGAATGATTCATCCGCTCCTCCTTCCATTACTTACGTCTCGGCTCCTTCGTGGGCAGGTATACTTCTTGGTTCGAATGGAGGTATTGGCGCCGTGTACAGGTAAACCCACTTCGCATTCACTTCTGTGTTCAGGTTCCTTCGTTTATAATGGTTTATTCCATAGGTGTGCCGACCATCTAACACTTTTGTTCGTTGTCTTGCAGGGAGGACTGTGCACAGTGGCCCTCCTCGAGTCCTCGACAATCTGCAAGTCTCGGGTAGTTCTTTTCTTTACTGTTCGCTAATTGTTGGTCATGGGCTTCTCAGAGCCTTGCGGTCGGTTCTATGTGCAGTCCTAGGTTGTTAGGGTTGTGCTTATTTTTCTTGGCTTTCGGTCTTGTTTTGGTGCCGAACCTTGACTATAATCTTTTATTGTTTCCACTGTAAATATTATGGCTATGCCTGTGGTTTGAGTTGCTCGGTCGTTTTGGACAGTAAACGATGGAATTTCTAGGGTTTCTTTTATATGCAAATATACTTTTTCTAGCAACGTATCTTGACAATGTGGAATGTTAATTTCATGAATATGATTGACTGTGCATTATGTTGCATACCTGGGTTCGGGCGTGTATGTTTGCTGTAGAATTTCCACTTGTATATTATTGTCTTTCTTTCCCAACGCCTGTAGCGTGCTCTGGTTGGCAACCTAGCTTTAAAAAGAATTATCACTGCACTTCACACAATTGAACACAGTACATTTATCATTTGAATGTTCAGAAATTCTTCTTCTTTATTATCTCTGCTTCCTGCTTACTTTCACGAAGTCGGAACCCTCTCAATGAGTCATTCCGCTCTTTTTATAGTTCTGTTTACAGAGGTAGTTCTTATTACATAACTGCTGTTGGTTGTTAACTGACGTATTCGGTTTCTATTTGGCAAGAATAAAACTATTCCTAATTTGTTACTGTTCCTAATTAAAAGTAAACTATAATATTATTGCTTTTCTCTGTTTCTGGTAATTAAAGAAAACATTGCATAAGTAAATAAAGACAACAGTAAAAGGAAGAAAAAAAATAACCAAGGCAGTGTTACTGCCCATCCATCAAACCATGTTCCTAGTGCTCTTTGGAAACTTTGTCTGCCTTCCCTCTGTTTTTACCTTGTTGACCAGATGCTCCTGCATATGAATTTAAAGAACTGTAAAATCTTGCTCAGAACCTCGTACAAGAATGTTATACGGTTAAAAGAACATGGTAAGAGGAGAGCATACGGAATGGTCAGCGTGAGGTTTCTGCTTTAAGCATGGAAAACTTCAGAAGAACATAAGAAGCTGAAGTATGGCTAAGAACCAAACTGTAAAAGACCAATATGACACTGTCAGCTAAAGAATGCTATACTAATGCTACCAATCATAAAAAAATGTAAATAAAATTCATTGGGATAAGGGTACAATACTTGTGGGAAAACGGGGCTTTTGGTGGAGAGAAAGGTCTTACCGAAAGGAACAGAAAAACATAAATTAATCAGAAAGGTTTTCCAATCCGTGGATTAGGTAACCTGTATAACTCGGCCTAGAGTTGAGATAAGATAGAATTACCTACTTCCTTCCTAAAGGATGGTGTGCGTGGAACTGTCTCAAAGAAACCTTTGTTGCGGTGAAATCGACCGATCTAAAACCCCAAGGGTGTGACACCCCATCAATATTAGGTCATCGACTGTCATGACTGTAGTAGTAAACTGAAGAGAGTCTGTGGGGTTATAATTACCTTCAAAAAGATGAAAACAACCCTTACATAGAGGTGAGGTTGCAGAGCAACATTTTTCTAGAGCTTTCCAAAGTGCGAATGACCGGCAACCCGAGAGTGTTTGAATGGTAGTTACCTCAAGCTGCATTGGAAAATGTATGGACATCAGATCACCTCCTTGACATATCAACAGTGTATAGGTTAGTGTTTGGGGGGGTTCCAAGGTGTAGCTTGGGGCACAAGTAGAAGGGCCAGTTGTCCATTATATAACCTTAATTTTATTATAGTGCTTCGGGAGGTGAAAGATTCCTTATGAACATTACGTTACCGTAGTGGTGTTATGAGAAACAAATATCACGAAGGTCATAAGCATAAAAAATTTATAACCCTCGTGATTTAACATTTGTTCCTCCGTTATAATGTGTAACATATTGATTAATACATTAATAATGTTGTGTGGATTTTATTGTGTTATGTTAAGATCATTATTTTGAGTGAAAAGTAAAGAGTAAGAGGAAATTTGTTTTTCTTGTGAGTAAGGATGTTACACATGGGTAAATTGATTGAGTCAAGTTTACCAGATTCACTCAACAACCCCCTTTAAACTTTACTCGGGGAGATTGACCTGATTCCATTCAATTTTTTGTTGATGTTTATATAAAAAAACTTCCATCTACTAGATTGCCTGTGTAGCTAGGGACTCTAATACCAAATATTAGTATCACAAATCATCTTTGATACTAAATATGATACTAAATATTAGGATCACAGAGCACTGAGAAAGATGGTGATGTCTAAAGACATTATTGTTTGTTCCTAGTGGCCACTAAGACATTTTAACATTGATTTATCCCATTTTTAAATAGGCTACATTGGAGATGAATAATATGATGTCCATAAACTTGGAGCCTAAAACAATGAGCAACATGACCAAGTCAAGTTTACCACATCAACCCTAACACATAATAAAACATTTATTAATGTAATTATACCCACTAACATTAACTTGAGAATTGAATAATTACCATCTAAAATGATCTCACAATGAGATCCAGGATGATTCTAAACCACAAATGGAAAAATAAGTCTTCCTGCCTGTGAAGTTCTTTGCCTAGCACTCTAGGCGACCTCAAAAGCTTAAAATAATTCATGGGATAAAGTTGGGTGAGCCATGTTTAAAATGACAAAAATTCGTATTCCAAACTCTACAAGAAAAAAAGTACTAAGAAATAAAATACGTAGATATAAAATACTAATAGTATAAATTATGATTATATTTAGGCTATAGTTAATAATAAAATGACATAGTTTAATAGTCAAAATGGTCTTTTTTATGATATTTTTTCTACTGGATTGTAACCAAAATCTGACAAAGATTTTTAAAAACTAGATTTTAAGTTGTTTAATATTTAAATTTTAACCACTTCAAGGTTTTTCAGGGCTAAATCCATTTATGCATTCAAAAATGCAATATAGACTACCAAAAATCACATTCTTTTTGAAATTATTTTACCAATGAAAAAAATGATTTCGTCTATATGTAATAATTATATTGAGAGGTTGATTTTACAGTTTAGTATGTGAGAGGTGTGTATTTTTTTTTGTTTTGAAGATGATACATGTCCGTTTTAAAATAAAAATAAAAATTTATAGAAAACAAGTTTATTAAAATAAACATATATTAAAGAATATTAATGTTAGACCAGTTTTGATTAAAACTATAATAAAATATTAATAATCCAACTAATATGGAGGAGATGTCGTAAAAATATTTCACTCCACTCTCAATCATAAATGAAATATTTAAATGTTCATCTAACATATCATAACATTTTGTCCACTTTCAAACAAGATAAAATAATGAAAATAATGAAAATCTTATATTTTCACTTTGAGTATGTGAGGAACATATATAATTGTTATACCTTTCTTAAAATATTTCAATGCAAGCTTGTTAATTAAATAAAGTATTTTAATATCCATGTTAATTAATTTATGCAAAATTTGTTATATAATTATGTGAACATTTTAATTAATTTATTTCAATATCAACTTTTATATAGGTATACAAAGCTAGTAAAAAGAAAAAAAATATTTTAATATTAACTAGAATAAAATATTTGAATACCAAAGAAAAAGAATTTATTAAAATAGAAAATTCAATTATTTTTTGATAGGTTAAATAAGAAGAAGAGTAACTAGAAACATACTATTCATTTAATTCCTAACAAAAACTTAACATAGATTAATATATGGAATTTTAAAATATTAATAATAATAGTAATAATTCAACTTGGATCATAATTACAATATTTTAATATGTATGGTTAAGTAATATTCAAGTATATTTATCCACAATGGAGATGAGTTTCGATAATGGTAATTGGTTGAATGAGTGTTCCCACCATCCAATTCAAGGAGTTAACAAGGGGTAGTGTGGCCACCACCTTGAATGCAACAACATTTTTGTGGAAGGTATGAAAATGATAAGGAATTTTGATAAGAATTGGGCTTCTCAGTAGGAGTTTTATGTTTTGAGCATCATTAAGAGGATAGCATAATCCCCCATTTTTGAAGTGCAAGACGATAGGAAAGTCTGGTTCTTGTTATTTGAAGACACCCTAGCATCGCATTGGTAAAGAAGATGTGTGGTAATTTCTATGAAGAGAACAATTGGTTGGGTTATCTTGGTTTTTTGGAGGTTGTATTTTCGGTGGAGCCATTCCACTAGGGAGGCGAAGGAAAAGGTCGAAATTATAATATTACCTTAATCATCACTCCATTTTTACTAGTCTCTCCAGACGCTACTGAAGCTTCCTCATACCTGACTGCGTAGGTCCTTTTGGCTAGTATCCCTAGGGTAACTAATATGTCCATTGATCTCTATATTCCTCTTCAGGGTTATTTTTTTTTGGAAATTTCTTCCTTTGATGTTCTCATATTGGGCTTTGTTTTCTTAGTCTCAGTGTTACATTATATTTTTTCATACATCTTGTTAACATCCTGTTCCATATCCTGAAGTGCCAAAATGTTGACAAGTGTGAAGACATTAGCATTAGTACCAACATGAACTATGAAGGTATTTATAATAATAAGATTAATAATTTATAAAATTCTAAAAAATAATGATATGAGTTATATAATAACATCAAGAATGAGAATGAGATGGATAAGGATAATATGATTCCTAATTATAGCATTAATAATCTAGCTAATAACAATAGTGTGTTTGGTAATACTAATTGTTTTATTAATGATGATAACGTAGGTGAGTCTAATAAGAGTTTTGTAGGTCAGGATGGCAATGTGGCTCCTGACATTAGTAATGAGCATGAGAACCTCTGCAAAAATGTCTCTCTTTCCTCACCTTCTCAGAATAGAAAGGTTGTTAACCTTTCAAGCTTTTCCTTCTCCTTGTCTGTTTTTAGTCTTTTAAATAAGGGCTTAAACTTTGCCCTTGCCCCTAGTAAAATCCCCGTTGATGACATTATTTGTGACGTGGAGCATGGAATCAGGGATCTGCCAGATAATATTAAGGACACCATCAGGCAAGATTGTGCTTTGGTCCTTAGGAAGGCTAAAACCCCTCGGAGGAACCTCAGTAAGGAGGAGTTCTATGCCCTAAAGTCTTTAAATCAGAATGAAGATATTGTGGTCCTTAAGGCAGACAAAGGAGGGGCTACGGTCATCCTCAACAAAGACGATTACCGTAAGAAGATGTTAGATCATCTTCACAACAGTGGCAGTTATAAAAAACTGGCCAAGAACCCTCTAAAGAAAATCTCTAGGACAGTGGCTGACACCATCAAGTCTAGTAACTCGGTGGGTGCCCTGTCCCGTAAGCTCATTGAGAGCAATCCCATCGCTCCTAGAGTCTATGGGGTGCCTAAAATCCACAAGGAAGGGGTCCCTCTGAGGCCTATCGTCAACACCATCGGGGGTCCGACCTAACTTCTGGCCAAGTTTCTGGCTCTTAAGCTTAAGCCCCTGGTTGGCCACACTGAGTCCTTCGTGAAGGACTCTGCATCCTTCATCATGGACCTCAAGGATATTAGGCTTGACCCTGAGGACATTCTTGTCAGCTTTGATTTGGTCTCCTTGTACACTTGCATACCTATAAAAGAGGCCATGGAAGTGATCTATTGCTTAACAGATCTGGATACCGCTCATCTGGTTGAAGTATGTCTCACTTCCACATTCTTCTGTTTCGAGGGTGAGTTCTTCGAGTAGACCTGTGGTGTTGCCATGGGTTCCCCCCTCTCCCCGATCGTCGCGAATCTCTTTATGGAAGATTTCGAAGCCAAGGCTCTTGCCTCGGCTTGTCTCCCTCCTAAGATTTGGAAGAGGTATGTAGACAACACTAATGTCATCTGGTCCCATGGCCATGAGGAGCTGGATCGTTTCCTGGATCACCTTAACAGCCAGTCCTCAGCTATTAAGTTCACCATGGAAAAAGAGGTCAATGGAAGCCTCCCTTTCCTGGATATTGTTATTTCTAGGAAGAAGGATGACTCTCTCTCCCACGCAGTGTTCCGTAAGAAAACGCACACAGAGCAGTATCTTCACGCTGATTCCCATCATTTCCCAGCTGAGAAGATGGGTGTTCTTAACACTCTGGCCACGTGTGCCCTCAAGATTTCGGATAATGAGAACCTGGATAGAGAGAGATCCCACCTCCTTGATGTCTTTGTGGAAAACGGATATAGTAGGCACCTAGGCTGGAAGGCTTTCCTTAAAGCCTCTAAAAATCCGTTAATTAAGAAAGAGCCTAAGGAGCGCCATCTAGGTGTCCATCTTCCCTATATCCAAGGGACCACAGACAAGATTGCTTGGATCCTTAGAAAGTTTGATATTCCCTCTACCTTCTGGCCCCTCAGAACCATTCGTAATTCCCTGCGGTTGGTGAAAGATCCCGTCAACCCCAAAGACATGAAGGGTGTTTATCTAATTCCTTGCTCCTGTGGGACACCCTATATAGGGGAAACAGGGCACTCCATCCAGCAGAGAATTGCGAGCATGCAGTAGACCTGAGGCATGGAAGAACAAAATCCTCAGCCCTTGCAGAACATGTGGACAAGACTAAGCATCATGTCTGCATCGAGGAGGCTAAAGTCATTACCAGGGTGGATCAGTTCCATCATCGCAAGTTAAGGGAAGCTATTGAAAATAAGCGAAGACCCAACAATCTCAACAGAGATGATGGTTGGAAGGTTAGTAGAAGTTGGATCCCCGCCCTATCATCTTAGGGTTTCTTCCTTCCCCCTCTGTTCATCCAGGGTGCTTTCTTCATAGTCGTATAGTTTAATCTTTTCGAGTATGCAAATATATATCGCTGGCAGCTTTATATTCTTACCTATATATTTCGTTCCTCCTATATTTATTTATGATTATTATTATTAATATATATACGTGTTTAGCTATTAATCTAATTTGATTTTATGTAGTTGTATGATTCTTGATGAGGATCCTTTTCCTGTTTTGGTAGTTAATTAGTTTATTCATAAGGTCATTTTTATTGGTGTATCTAAACTAGGATGTATTCTTGGGTCTAATTTTTATATTTATGTTATTGTCATTTGTGATTGCTTCAGTTTAGTATGGCTTTTCTAGATATTTTTCTTTCGCAACTTAATATGATATATATGTATATGCAGATGTATATATATATATATATAATATATAATATATATATAAATATATATATATATATATAATATAATATAGCTATCCTCAATAAATAAATGAATTATTAATTTCATAACTAACCTCTTAAGAATAGTATTAGTAAGTGGTAAATTTAATAATTTTTATAAACAGAGAAAGATTCAATATTACATCAATAGTAAGTAGTATAGTTTTATAAAAATTAACATACCTTTAATAAATAATTCATATATATATTTAGTTTTTAATTTAATAAATAAATACTTATTGTTTTTAAATTACCTTTGAAATTATTTATTTATTCATCCTATTATTATTTTTGGAATAAGAATATATAATTTATTTATGTAACCTAAATACTTCTGACATAAAAATCATTCAAACAATAATAAATTTATAAAACATTAGTATATTTTATAATAATCTAATGTTATTTAATTAAATAAATTACTAGATACCCATTCATTGTACCTAATTTTACTATTCTAGAAAATAATATATATTATAATTTTAATACTATAAAATAATAATAATATTAAAATTATTAATATAAGCTATTCAATAGAATCATTCAAACAAATAATAAAATTAAAAACACAAGTATTATTTATTAATAAAACCTAATGGTATTAATTAAATAAATTACTTAAGATACTATTCATTGTACCTAATTTTACTAATTTCTAGAAATAAAATATTATATTATTAATTTGAATATTATAAAATAATAATAATATTAAATTTATTAATATAAGTTGGGCCTGGGTCCTAGAATCAAAAATAGTTGTTATGTAGCCGTTGGAGTCTCTGCTCAGTCTATTTAACATGCTAGGCCAGATCTGTTTCTTCAACTTGTCCCGACGATGAACCACACTAGTTGATTCGAAACGCGTCGACAAAAGTCTTTGTCATATGATTTACGCTGAAGCTCTTCTTATAAGTGTGAAGTATATCCATGATGATACATAGATAAAACCATCCCTAAAAAACCAAAGGAAACATGTCCTGAGTCAATTCTAAAGAAGGTTATCTAAAACCCTAATTTTTAGGGCCAACACTCTTTTTTCCACTACCTACCTTTGCTGATGGAAGGTTGCACTACTTTACCCTAGGACTGCTAGTGTGGGTTTTGATATAAAAACTTGCATTGAACCTCTTCTTACAATTTTTCCCAAAATGGGGGAGAAGTTTCGTATGCTAGAAACTTCGAGAACAACAAGCTAGATATTGGTTGTTTTAGATATGGTTGAGCTCTCCCATTTGGATCTCTTGATATTATCATTATGGGCCTTCCCCTTGAGATGTGGTCCTTCCTCCTTCTTTTGTGGATCCATAACTCCCTCTCCTTTCCTATAAATCAACTCCCTTCCATCCCCAAATGATCGTTTACTGATTGTTTGCATTCCTATACTGCGATTATGCCCAAATGCTTCCCATTCTCACTTGGATAAGGAGTGATTGAAGAGTCTTTGCTTGGACTTGGACATCCAACAAAAGGAGGTCTACAACATCAAGGCATAGGTTCTATGCTTCCCTTTTTAGCTTATTAATATATACATCTCATGTTCACTTTCCATAATTGTGTAAATGTTTATGGTTTTAGCTTAATACTCCTTGATCTATTAAGTAGTTTATGTTTGATATATGCCATATATGGTCTTGTACCTTGTATTTATATTTGATCTTTCTTATAGGTACTCAAACATGAAGAACAAGTAAGGAGTGAGCCTAGAAGCAAAGGAATCAAAGTCATCTACAAAGTATTGACCCATTATCATCAGAGCAAGTTAGGTCATTCTCTCTCTGGATTTGTTAAACATAAGCTAGGAAAGTGTATGTTGGTTTGTTTAGTTTTTTGCTGGACCCACTCATTAGGCTAGAGACATTGCCTCTGTCCACAGAGGGGATTAGCCTTCACAACAAAATGGCAACTCCACTCGGGAAGCTATAGCCTCTTCAATCTCTTTTTCGATCTGATCTCCTGATCAGTTTGACTGACCATTGAGTTCTCAGTTACTTTGAGCCTATATAGGTGTGCATAGTCACTAATTACTACCCTAGAGTGTTGAGTCTGGAGTGTTTGTTGAAATATTTTTTGTTTTTTTCCTTATTCCTCACTCTGTGAATTTTTGACTTAGACAGTCACACTACGAGCACGCTTTCCCTTAAAATAGTGGTGATGAACCCCTATTCAGCATGATTTTGGCAATTATGCTAATATAAGAGATTAGTGAAAATGAGAGTTTCTATATCAAAATCCAGTTTGTCTTAGCCCCTAAGGTCCTTTTTCTTGTCCATTGTGATTAGATTAATTGATGTTTTGTCTGATTACATTATTTGATTAGCCAATTCTTGTCTCTTAATATTCCAAGTGTTTGGAGTGAAATTAGATTGGTTCTAGGGTTTTTAGGTCATTTGATTGTCACTTCCCACTTCTAAATGTCACTAAGTTTGTAGTTTGTTGATTGATCAGATCTAGTTATTTGTTAAAATCATTCAAAATGTTAATTTGCATTAGTTTTTTCTTGTTTTTGCACAAATTTTCTTTTCGATTGCATTAGGTCATCTTGCACTTGAAAAAACATCTTTATTATTTATCGAACATAGATTACTTTGTTTGGTTTACAAGCTGAAAAGGGTGCATTGTTTATTCATTCAAAAGAGAAAAGTGAAATACATTTTCATTTAAGTGCTTTTGGATTTGAGTTGGTGTTACTTTGATTGATGTATTATCTGCATTAGAAGAATTTGAATCAAAATATCATTTTTTCTTTAATTGAAGCTTTGATTGCATTAGAGCATCCAAAAATCAAACACAAAATCATTTATATAAAGTGCATCTTAGTGAAGTAAACATCATTTTACTTTCGATAGATTGTATATGAGATAGTGAAGATTGTTTTTCCTTGTGTATTGCATTTGGAAAGAAGAGTTAGTGGAGGCATGTTCTTTGATGCATTCTCTTGTTTGATGCATTAATTGATAAAAATTGTCTTCCCTTGTTAGTTTAGCTTTCATTGAAGTGAAATGTTTCCTTTTGTAATATAGTTGAATTTTAGGGTTCATGTGACACCATTTGAGAAAAAAATTGAAACATAATTTAAGAAAAACATTAAAATTTACTCAATTAGACTAAGGAGCATTTGGAAATTAACGTAAAAATTTTAATGGTCTAGGCTAGAGACATGTTCCGGCATCTATAAACCTAGTAGTAATCATTAGATTCCTGCATTGTATCCCAAGGGTGAAATCTTGCTCCACGTACGGAAGTATATAGGATCATTCTCGAGTACTCTCAGGAATATTGAACGTGCTCCACGTATGCCAAGTATAAGTGAATGCTCTCATTGAATGGTTATGCATTAGACAACACTAACATGGACTTGTTCTCTCCATATCATCGTGTATATATTGGGAGAACATACTAGTTTTTTATCCTTTATCCATAGGTAACTGAGTCAGTCACCTTGTAAATGTGATACAGCAAACAAAGCATTACAATAGATTGGTTTACATACATTAATTCCTTTGTTTCGGATAAGTTATATATTTCCACTCACAAATACTTGGTAAACCCTCTTTCCTAGTACACCCTTTCTTATTTATTTCTTGTTTTTAAGATCTAAAATTTAACTACCCACGATAACATGACTTACCTATGTAGTTATCCTTCACCTCACATTGCTTGATTAATAGTAAATTTTTATTGTAAGCTCAAACAAACCACCTCCTATTGTTTTTTGGAGAAGGTCATCGTGGCTAAACCGTTGGGTTCACCTTACATATCCCCTTCACCATATGACACTGAGGGGTCACCCCATGGAGTCCATCCTGAGATTTTATAGTCACCTAAAGCCCAGGTTTTGAACTTGGAATTATCCCCAATATACAACCCCTTTCTTCTTGTCCTCCACCTCGAGAGTCATCATCTCCAGAATCTCATCTAGAAACTCTTGAGGTTCTGAAGAGGTATTTATTATTCCCTCTGAATCCACTTTTCGATCCATTGTTCATATCTCCTCAATGGCCATATAATCTGTTTGATAACTACAATGTATCTTTCGAATGTTCTCCTCATACATCGTGGATTCCTCCTCACCAACGGTTTCCACATATGGAATCTAAACTTGATATTCCAACCTCTCTTGGAGATTCTCCTCCAGAAGTCTCAACCACTCACACCCCTATTGTTGGTGACGAATTTGAATATAACTTTCCACCTAAAGGCTTCCTATTATGCCACCTCCACCACCAACTAAAAGCAGTGAACCTTTGTTTCCACCAAGTTACACCACTTTGGATCAACTGGTTTCAAGTACTCCAAGCATGTCTTCACCTTATCATAATCCCATTTGGTCATCGCGTGCTATGCCTACTTCTACTCCATTTTTTTCAAGCATGGCCTCTCAAATTCCTGTACAAACTATAGTTTCTTCAATTCTTGTACAACCAAAAGTTACAGTTGAGATGGTTAATTTCCCTATAGGTTCCTTAGGTCCTCCATTAAGTGGAAAATATGTGCCACAACCTATCCCACCACATGGCGGGCAATAACCACCTCCTTCATATTTACCTCTTGTTTCGGGTGGAACTTATGTGAGTGGATCTCAAACTCACACTACCGAAGTTATTAAAAATGTTGTATGTGTACCTTATCCTACTAGATCATCTATTCCATCTAGATTAGGCCAAATCCCGTATCAACAGCCTCTTTCAGTTTAGATACCCTACCAACAATTTTACCCTCCTTATGGCTCATAATAACCTCCAAATCCACCTTTTAATCAACAAGATGGACTCCAAATGTAGATTAGTCTAAACCCCTCATTTGGGACATCTAGT
>APFE030693898.1:22615-46482 GCA_000404065.3 Pinus taeda
CCAACTCTAGCTGAAGATCAGGATGTCATCCAAGTATACCACTACAAATGAGTTGGTGAATGGCCTCAAGATGTCATCCATTAGCCTCATGAAGGTTGCAGGAGCATTCGTCAATCCGAAAATCATAACCAACCATTCAAAAAGGCCCTCCTTGGCTTTGAAGGCAGTCTTCCACACATCGGAGGGTTCGATTGGTAACTGGTGATATCTTGACTTCAGATCGATCTTGTTGAAATATTTTTCCCCCTTTAGTTGGTCCAGGAGGTCATCAATCCGTGGGATTGGGTACCTATTATGGACAGTGATCTTGTTGAGTGCCCGATAGTTAATACAAGATCTCCAAGTCCCATCCTTATTTTGTACCAACACGATCAGGCTCCCACAAGGCAATGAAATCAAATAGATGTGACCTTTCTGCAACAAATCTTGAATCTGCCTCTTGATTTCATCGTTCTCCAGAATGGAGTGCCAATAGATTGGTCCATTGGGCAGCAGTGCACCTAGGGCCAGATCAATGGAATGCTTGACTTGAGCGTAGAGGAACCCCTGCAGGGGAGATGAAGATGTCCTCGTACTCCTCCATGACCTTTTCCATCTGTAGTTGTTGTGTAGAGGGGCCCTGTCTGGAGGTCATGGCCACCTCTTATTCTTTCCTTGAGGGCGTATCATCAGGAAAACAAATTTCCCGATTTTGGAAATGAGCTTACTGCATTGTTTTGTAGTAACCAAAGAGATGGCGATAAGTGGTGCTACCTCCGGTATCCTGTACAACTTATTTCCTAATGTAACAATAACAGCATGGGGCCTTGATTCATACATAGCATGTCGCTTCCACAAATATGGTTGTCCTAATAATACATCACAAACTTCAAGTGGAGAAATGTCACATAATACCTCATTCGTGAAGGGCTTGATGTTGTATGGAAGGTGATACTGCTGGCTCAAGCGAAGATCCTGTCCTTAGTGAAGCCACCCAATGGTGTACGGTTGTGGATGTGTTGTGGTTGGTAAGCCCAACACCTTCACGACCTCTGCCAAAATGAGGTTCTTTTGGCTCCCATTGTCGACAATGAACTGTAGCGGGGAGCCCTTTACCCACATCTGGGAATGGAAGAGATGCTCATCCTCCTCTGGATCTTCGAGTTCCTCCTATTGTATCTTCATGGTGGCAATGGTGGTGTTGGGCTTCGCATTGATAACATGCTTCCCTTTGTCATTCCCCTTGTCAAGTTCTGACTCAGAGTCGGAACATGCATCTGATTCTGAAACCTTTAGCTCGGCCACAAGTGACTGCTTGGATTGACACTCACTTACGTTGTGAGTGGAGCTCTTATGGAACTCACACCACTTTCCTGTGTCTTTTTTCGACTTCATGGCACTGTTCTTTGCTTGCAGCTTTGGCGGGTTGTCTTGGGTTGTCCCACCTTGGCTTTATCCTTTGTTCTATGGTTTGGGGGCACCTTTCCCTTGCTTTGGATTCGCAGATCCAAGGTCTCGCTTCTTCTGTTTAAACTTTTGCTCGACCTTGATGGCATATCGGTATGCCGTGCAGAGCGAGGTGATGTTAAGGAATTATATTTCTTGCTGGAAGTACTTGTGCAGGCACCCATGGTATTTGAGTATCAAATGCTACTTCGAATCCTTGATACCCAACTTTGTGCAAAGGGTATAGGAAATATTGGTAAACTCAGGCATGTCTTGGTCCCTTCCCTGCCGCAGCGTCGTCCACTTTATGTATTGATCCTCATAGCTTCCGACAGGGTAGTACTACTCCTTGATGGCATCCTAGAATGAATTCCAAGTGGGTGCAGCTGAAAATAGTGAGCCTGTACTTTCTTCCTTCAACTCGCAATAGGTTTCCCACCAGTCCTTGACGTGGGGGGCTGCTTTGAGAAAAGTGAAAATAATATTTTCCCGACGGAAAAATCATGAACAGAAAAATAACCCTCTAGCAGATTCAACAATTTATCGATGACATCTATGTATATCTGACCCTCAAATATGGGGATTTCAAAATTAACTTGTACCTTAAATGGTGTGGCATTTCTAGAGTAGCTATTGGAAACCGATGCGTCGCCCCTAGGTAGCTGCTGTAGGATCTTGGAAAAGTTGTCCATAATCATGTTCCTTTGTCACTCGAGGGCTTCTTCGAGCAATATTTTGTTAGGATCTCCTACCCCCTCGTCTTTCTTCTCATCCGCCACGGGATACCATGGGATTTGCGAGGCTGGTCTTGCAAAGGTTCGACTAGTTCAAGCCCTAACTCCTTATATCTGACCTCGTTGGGGACATGCAAAGAAAAACACAGAAAAATCAGACCCCTCTAATACCACTGATCCAGATTTAAACAGGAATGTAACAAATTACAAAGATAACCATAAACACAGAGATGCAGTGGAAATAATACTTCATTTCATTAATGTAAAATATTGAAATATGCTTACAAACAACAATGGAAATAAACCAGCTAGGGCTATGGTAGCTTATCTTTGAGAAGAGATGTGGTGGCTACATGCCTTTGAACTGTGTTACAATGAGGCTCGAAGGCCTATTTATTGTTTAGAAATAATGGAAAACCCAAACATCCAAAAACCTAACCCTAGAAGATGAAACGCCAAACTGTGGGCACCGTTTGGGTAAATTGGTACATCAACTTCCGGGGGTCGTAACTTTGGCATATGATCTCCATTTGACGGGAAAAATATCTCATTAGAAAGATCTATGCGAGAAATACAACTTTGGGAAGAGAAACATCGGTCCTTGGATCCATGTTGCTCCCAATGTTCCCAAAAAACGTCATTTAAGGCCTCAAAATGGCTCCGGAAGTTCAGGACCCAAAAAACTACTAAAAATAGTAAATTGTGCTACAGTTAAGAAAACTGAAAAGCTAAAAGAAAAAATGGTGGGGGTCCATGTGGACTTGGCAGGTGGCCACCAATATCCACTTGGATCATACCCAGAATTTTTCAAAATTTTAGTTTTCTCTTCTTCAAGTCTAGAGATTTTTTTTTTCCTATTTAACTACACTTGCTTGTACCTTCATTAGGTCTCAGTGAGTTTGGTTGACTATTGTGAAAGAGTTTGCTTGAAATTTTCTTGTTTTCACAATATAGGGTAAAAGCTTCATCTGATGTGTAGTCAATCTATCAAAAAAAAGATCAGTTGGTTTTAGTTTTTATTCTTCCTTTTTTTCTTCTTCCGAACAGATCAGATCATGTGCTTATTTTACTTTGTTGTGAAAGTTTGTTAAGTGAATGAAAAGCAACGATTTACAAGAATGAGTATTGTTTGTGAAAAGTGCTTCTTATATTGAATGTGAAATGCTAAATCATTTTTCTTCCATTACTGAAGTGTTTCAGAATTGTACTCTTGATTGTAGCAAATTCGTAGCATTTAATAGGAGAAATTCATTTTAAGTTTTGATTGGATTCTTCATGCATTTTGGAAAATTTTCAAGTGATTGTATGTCAAAAGGAAAGTTTCTTGATTTTATGAGTTATTGGGAGAATTGAAATTTTAAAAGTTAATTTCCACATTTGGGTAATTTGAAATTGAAGATTATCATTTAGGAAAAGGGATATAGTGGGATTTAAGAATATTTTTCAATACCATTGAAAATTTGAAAAACTCTCTCCTTACTTCAGTTAGAAATTCATTAAAAATAAAAGTTTACATTTCATTTTCGATTGCATTAAGGATTTGCGTCAAGTCATAATACCATTAGTTTCACGTCCATTACCTTTGAGTAAATAACAACTCTTGAAAATAATGATAAGAAAATCAATCTAGAAATTTTTATTATTTTAGGGCTCTTTTCCACCTATATTAGTTTAGGTTGTAGGGATTTGGAATAGGGAAGTGAATTAACTTTCCAAAGCTGAAAACAAACATTAGAATATTGTGATAGGGAGTAAATCTATTTACTGCAATTTGGCTCTAGGAAGCTCCCCTTACAAAGGAGTTAAGCACGAGATCATGTCGGACCTAGTGGAGTGACCAACCCCACTTCATTGGTTATGGTAGAGTGATTTACACATATTAAAAATGGTGTGGAAAGGTACTTGGGAGTCGCTTAGAAGTAAACCTCAGATAAACCATGTTGAGGAACTTTCAAGGGGATTGAAATTTGTTACTCTACCCTTGCGTGTACATCCGATCTGTGACTGTCCCCCCGGTTAAATTATTTTACGTGGTAACCTTAGAGACCATAATCTTAGGGCTATTACCCAAGGTGATGGCGGAGGGGAAGTCTCTGTTATACTTGGAAAAAACATTGGTTAGACTCACTTGGACCTTTTTGGAGGGTATTATTCATACGAGATGGCATAAATGAAGTTTACTTGCACCAGATCGTGTACATTAAGAAGGTTGTTAAAGTAGCTAGTTCCACCCACTCTATCTTTAGCCACTTTTCACATTGATATCTGTGACGTTGGATTTCATTACCAACTGGTGATTTCTCTATGAAAATCTTGTTTGCACAACTTGATTCCTTGGATTTACTAATGCATGTTAATTGTTTGTTTTCACTTATTAGAAACCTTAGGTTTGGATTATGAATATTATTCGGTTTTTTGATTAAATTTCATCATGGCTGATTCACCAAGACATTTACGTAGAATGCAGGATTTACCCCCTAAATTTACACCTAGTCATTTGGAAAGATTAAAAATGAAAGGTCAAAATCAATAGGATCTAGAATCTCAAAGCAACCCGAAACATCTACAGTTTTAGAATCTGAGACAGTAGAAACTGAAGTGAACCCAACACAAGAAGTAGAATCAAGCTTAGTTCATTCTGGCCAGAAGTTACCAAAATTATTCAAAGTGAATATGATATTAGTGAAGTTTCAAACACATAACTAACTGAACCAGAAGTTGAAGAATGCGAGTCTAATATTTCTCAATCTGAATCACCTTCAGTTGTTATAGCTCCTATGTCTGCTCCACCTTCACCTAGAAGGAAACTTATCATTACAATTGGACTACCTCATGGTTTAACTAGTATTGAAGATATTACTGGGAACGAGGAGGAGGAATCACCTCCTACTTTAGTTATTACTGGTGAACAAAGAGTTTTTCCAAGAGTTCCTTTTGATCCTTTTTGACCGAATCCTTGGTATTCTACCCCTTTGAACTTTTTACGTCTAATTTTTCCACCTCACTGCATTTCTTTTTATTCACCGGGATGAACCATGTTAGAAATTCCTCTTGGGAGTCAACATAATAATACTTCTATGTTTACCAGCTCTCCAAAGTCATTACTATATGGTGGTCCTTTAGTTCCTCCTAGGTACTAGTCACTTACTGGAACCTTTTCAGGAGCTACTCCTTCCCCTCAAGTTTCTACTTGGTCATCTGGTCTATCTACATATACTATTCAAAGCTTGATATACATGCTTGAAGCACCTTTTTCATCAGACCAATATGTTCGCATGATATCTGGTAACTTAGGTATTCCTCAAGTAACCCCAACTGGTGTTTATTACCCACTTGGGGGGAAACCTCCATATCCTCCACCTTGAGGAAAACCTGTTGTCGGATCATATCCTACACATGGAGGACAACCTTTTTTCTGGAACTTATGGTCAAATACCTCAAGTCACTCTGGTTCAACCTTTTGTGGCTCGACCCTTGGTTGGTACTCCTTACCTTGGGATGAATACTATTTGGAACCTTGCGTTTGTTGAACAGTTTTTTCTAGTTTCTCCATAAGTGCCACTTTATCAACCCATTCATCCCACTTGACAATCTATTCCACAAATACTTATGTCAAGAATTGCAGTACCTATCCAGCAATCTATCCAAGGAATTCCACAAACACATGTCCAATAGTTTGTCCAAGGAATTCCTAAAACGTCTGTTCAACAACCTGTTCAAAGTGGACCTCAAACACTTGTCCATACATTTGTTCAGTTACCCATTCTGAGTTCACCTCAGACACCTATCCAAGGAGTATCACAAATGACTATCCAAGTTACCCCTCAAATACTTGTTTCACAACCTTCATAGGCTATCCCTTAGACATCCACCCATCAAACTAGTCCTACTATCTAGTCTACAACACAAATTCCTATTGGAAAACCTAGTACAGGGACAATGCAAACACCTTTTCAAGGTCAAGCTTTTCTTTTTTCACCTTTTCAAGGTCGATATTTTCAAAGCCTACCTTTCCAAGGTCAAGATTTCCAAAGGTAACCTTTTCAAGGTCAATATTTTCAGAGTCAACCTGTTCAAAGTCAAATTGTTCAAGGTCAACTTTTGCAAGCTCAACATGTACATGGGCAATATTACTTGGGTCAAATGGGTCAAAGTACACCTTTCCATAATGAACCATACCCTGATCAAACTTATCAAGTTCCTTTTCAACTGCAACCTGGTATGATTTACCCTAGTTACCCTTGAGGAATGCAAATTCCAACCACACGGTCTATTCCAGGATATCTTAGGTAACCTCCTCCAAGGGTTGGACTTAACCCTCAAGGTTATCAAAATCCACAACAAGACCCTAACCGATAGTTACTGTTCATTGCAACTTTAGATTTACTAGATTTATCCTGGTTAATAAATGGTCCTATCAATTATTATCCTTCTTGGCCGACGATTCCTACCAAGTTAGCGAGTGATATACCCAAGTTTGAAGGTAAATTAGGAGAGGACCCATCAAAACATATCATGACATATCATCTTTGGTGTGCATCAAATTCACTAAGTGATGATTCTATCAAGCTTCACCTTTTCCAATGAATTTTAATCTGTTCGACAACGAAATGGTACATTTAGTTACCTCGTGCTTCTTGTTAGGGTTCAAGAGAAATAAATATAATAATCAAGAAATACACATTCAAACCATGTACACCATGATTATCTGGAAAAACCCAATTGGGGGAAAAACCAACCAACAATAGATCTATTATTGTCCTTGGCTAAAACACAGCAAAGCCGACCAACAACCTGAGCTTTCACCACTCAACCATGGCTACCTACAATGGAGAATACACAAGCCTTTTAAGGGCTTCAACTACATGTAATACCATGGGCTCAATACCATGAGTCACCAATACTAGGTGCCCAAAACCACAACTATTAACCATAACTGTTGACATAACCTCAACTCCACCATAGGGTCAAGTTTATCTAACAATCCCCCCTTTAAACTTGACTTTGGGTTTTCCTTGGCCAAATCTAGCCGAATCTGCCAAGTGAGCCAGCCACCACTCACCTCCAGGCCCTACCCACTCAATGTTAGGGTATTTAATAATCTCATAAGTTGTCCTAGTTCAGCATGCTTCATCATACCACCACATGCATCCCCATATCACCCAAGCAGACATTCAGACTTTACCAGTGATTTACTGGGGTACGCATGCCTTACCAGGTCTTACAGTCATATACCCATTTACATGAAAATTTCCATTTTATTTTTTTATTTTGTTATTATATTGACCCACACACAACTTGAATTGTTGCAAGTTTAACCATGCATTTTACCCTATAAGACTCCTATCCCACTATTTAACCCTTCTCTTTTTTATTTAAAATTTCTGTTACTTTTTTAGAATAGAAATTTTTCTTTAACCATAAAAGCCCTTCAACAAATTTCTCTAAAAAAAAAAGAATTACCCGACTTTCTTGATTTTTTAAATTTCCAAAAAATATTCCCAGGGCTTGCATTTTCTTCTTGCTCCTCATCGAATGAGGCCTTGGCAAAGCCTTCAGACTTCATTTTCTTCTTGCTCCTCATCGAACCATCACTCAATGGACATCGCTGGTTTGTGCAACGAGCTATTGCTTCAACCAGCACTACCACTTCATGGATGGGAACATTTCGAACAGCTATCCAAGGCCCTTGCCAACCAGAGCTCTAATACCAGTTGTTAGGGTTCAAGATAAATAAATATAACAATCAAGAAATACACATTCAAACCATGTACACCATGATTATCTGGAAAACCCCAATTGGGGGAGAAACCAACCAACAATAGATCTATTATTGTCCTTGGCCAAAACAGAGCCAAGCCAGCCAACAACCTGAGCTTTCACCGCTCAACCATGGCTACCTACAATGGAGAATACACAAACCTTTTAAGGGCTTCATCTACATGTAATACCATGGGCTCAATACCATGAGTCACCAATACTAGGTGCCTAAAACCACAATTGTTAACCATAACTGTTGACATAACCTCAACTCCACCATAGGGTCAAGTTTATCTAACACTTCTTTCCATAATTTCAACTCTTTATTTTTGACACATTTTCAGCTACCAATTTTATATTACATTGGTACTGACTTTTGACTTCCTTAAAACAATGAAAATATACTTATATTTCAGATCATGTACATGAATGGAGACGTATATGTCGATTAGTCAAAGTTTTTATTCCAGGTCAAATTTTATGTTAATGCTTTGAAAAATCATTGCTTCCTAATATTACCGAGTATGTTCCTAAGGGAGGTATTGTGACGAAAGAGTAGGTAATTTCCCATGCTTAGTACCTAGACTTTGTCTATACCCAATCTGACACCTTGTACAAGAATATATTGAATTTACCTCGCCCAACAATTTTAGATCAATCAAATTGTCCTCCTACAGGATCTAACACCATTGATGGTGTAATTGGTTCTGTCAGCCATCAGTCTAAGAGCAAAAATAAGAATTCTAAAAGCACTAAGACTTTGGCCATACAATATTCACCCATTGAAATCCTTTCTCAGGAAACTACCTTTGAAATTAATGTCATAGGGTCATCTACTAGCAAGAATCAATCATCCAAGGGTAAAAAGAAGGGGAAAGGTAAAACAAAACAAAATGCTTCTCAAAAAGAGAAATCGACTAAAAATGAACCTATGGATGAGAAAAAGAAACCTCGTTATCCTTGCATAATTTGTAATTAATATAATTATACAAAGGAATGCCCACATCGAGCAGAGATTACTAAATTCTTAAAAGGTTCTCCAACTCCTGTTTTTTTGAAGGATCCGTTTCCTTCTCAGGACAACAAAATGATTTCACATAATCCATATTCTTCTTCCACATTGGAAAATATCATGATGATACCTTTGCACCAAGTTATGGTAGCAACAAGATCAAAAAATTATGGGTCTAAGGGTCCTGCAGTAAATGGGAATGATGCTAGTTCATCTAGTCAACCTTCTAATTCAATTCCTCCTCCCCCTTTTGAACCATTACAGATTGAGACACCAAACCCTGACATGATGATTCAACCGCCTCCCAAATGTGTTGTTTGAAAATCATCTTTCAACCCACATGTTAGAGCTACTCATAATTACAAAATTGTTGAAGACCTGACTATGTCTCATTCAGCAATGTCAACTCTTGAGGTGCTGCAAACATGTCCAACAAAAAGAAAGTTACTATTGTCAGCTATTGGACCAATTGATCTTGAGTATTTGAGTCTTATTATCTTTGATCTTGAAAGTCATATACTTAGACTCCCACATCAACACAAATTCCAAATACCCGTTTTTGTCAAAACCAAATGAGTGTTTCACATAATTAACACAGTTATTGATGAAGTAGCTTCTATGTGTATCATGTCCATTTCTTGTTGGAAAGCTTTTGGTTCTCCAACTATGAATCAATCACCTACCACTCTAAAAGCCTTTGATGGAAGAGGTTTTTGACCTTATGGAATCCAAAATGATCTACCCATAGAGTTAGAAGGTAAGACGATCGCGATCAAAGTTGAAGTTGTTGATGCTCAACTTGATTATAACCTCTTATGTGGTCAAACTTAGACCTATTCTATGTCTACAATGGCATCATCACTTTTCTGTATGATACTTTTTCCTCATCGATTGAAAATAGTCAAAGTAGACCAACTGTCTTACTACACTTCCAATCCTAACTCTACAAGTAGCATACCTTTCATCGGAAAAATGATTACTCCTTATGAGGATATTGGTGTTGGTTTTCTCAAAGATTCATCATTGATGGGAACTTTTGCACTTCCTCCACCGAATTTTCCTTTTAATGTTGTCCAGGTTAACATGATCACATCAAGCACTATGGAATCTTATGATCCGTGGATAGTGCCTTTAGACTTTGAATTGGCCTCCTATGGAAATGAGATGCCTTTGAGCCCACTTCAACTGGATTGTCAGGCAATTCAAACGTTTTCCAATCCACCATATTCTAAAATTGATTGAGTGAATGCGATGAATGACGATTATTCTAATTACCTTGGTTATAACCAATTTTACTTCCTAATCCTTTTGACAATACATTTCCAACCGATGAAAGTATTATGAGGATTATGACTTTGGATGAAATTCCATGGGATAACTATCATCATCATTCATATTTTATTCCTATCCTTGATAAAATGGAGAATGATTTTTCAACTATATTTTCAAATGAGATCGTAGATAATTCTCAATGGCCCATGTCAGTTCTTCATGTTGAATTTGAAAAGGATTTGGGAAACATATCTATAATTATTTTGATTGATATCTTAGCCAAAACAAGAATTATCGAGAACATTCACATAGTTGCTTCATGCTCACTTACAGATATTCAAACATAGAAAGCCCTATTTCAGGAATTATGTGATATTTTTCACTGGTCCTATGAGGAAATGCCAGGATTTTACCCAAGTATTGTTGTCCATGAGATTAAGATTTACCCAAATACTAGACCTATTAGACAACAATTACGTCTAGTGCATCCACAAAAGGCTGCTTCTATTAAATTTGAGGTTGAAAAACTGCTCAAAGTAGGTTTTATCTACCCAGTTCCCTTGACTAATTGGGTTTCCAATATTGTTCATGTTAACAAAAAGCAAGGGACCATCAAAGTATGTGTATATTATAGGGATATTAATAACACTTGTCCTAAGGACAACTATCCTACCCCCTATACCAATCAAATTATTGACAATTGTGTCAGGAACATAATCTTTTCCATTCATGGATGGATTTTCCGGGTACAACCAAATCAACATACTCCCAACTGATCAACATAAAATGACATTCATCTATCCACAGGGGACTTTTTCTTATCAAAAAATCCCATTCGGATTAAAGGATATTGGTGCAACCTTCCGATGCCCTATGTCTTATGCATTTCACGATATCAATCATATTGTACAACCCTATTTGGATGATTTACCAGCTCATTCATTGAAATGGAAGATCATCCAATGCATTTGAGAGCTATCTTTATCATGTGTCGACACTATAATATACACTTGAACCCTCACAAATGTGCTTTTTTGTGTCCAATCCAACTAATTACTGGGATTTGTCGTATCTAAGGAAGGCATTCGTGTCGATATACTCAAGATAGAGGCTATTATGAATTTTCCTCCTCAATCTAACCTTTGCCAACTCCAAAGTTTTCAAAGGAAAGAAAACTTCTTACGTTGATTCATCCATAAATATGTTCAACTAACTAAAGGTTTTACTTGACTGTTAAAAGAGGGAATCTCATTTACATGGGATGAAGTTGCTTAAGAATCTTTTGGTGTACTCAAACATGCGTTGACTCATACACTGTTGTTGCATCCTCTCGATTATAGTCGAGACTACTTTTTTATTTAGCTGCATTTGATGTCACCATTAGCATGGGTTTAGTTCAGGAAGATGAGTTGAAAGATGAGCATGTGATATATTATTTAAGCATAAATCTTATGAAAACTGAAGTAAAATATGAACATGTGGATAAATTGGCCTTGGCATCCATTTAAATTGTCTAAACATTTCGGCACTACATTCTCATATGCAAAACAACAGTGATTTCAGATTGCAAACCTATGTTTTACATTCTCACGAGACAATTGCTAGGGGGAAAATATTCTAAATTTATAGTCATTCTGCAAGAATTTGATTTAGAATTCATAAAATCTAAGTCTAAGAAATCATTGGTGTTTATCAAGTTCTTATGTGACTTTCTCTATATTGAGATGAAAACCATGGAATAAGATTATATTCTAGATGAATCTTTTTTTCTTATCAGTACTTTACACCCTTGGTATGGAGATATCATCGTGTATCTTCAAACCCAGAATTTTCAATCGGAATTGTCTCGAACAAACCATCATTGTATTTGGTACCAACCACAACAATACATTATTGTTGGCGATACACTTTATTTTCGTGGTGTTGATTCCATTTTCATACGATCTTTGACTCACGAGGAAGCCTAAAAGGAATGAATGACTGTCATTATGGAGCTTGTGGCAGTCATATGTCAGGGTTTGCCACTGCCCAAAATATCTTGCATGCTTCTGGCCTTCGATGTTCAAAGATTGTATAAATGCAGTCCATAAGTGCCACAATTATCAGATCTATGATCGCAAAATCTGTGCACATCTAGCTCCTCTTCACCCAATCATTGTTATTGGTCCTTTTGCCAAATAGGGCATAAATTTCCTTACATGTAACCCTTACTTGGTTGGGGGGCATGGATACATTATCCTAGTGGTGGATTATTCTATGAAATGGGCCAAGGTGATGCCTGCATATAAGGATGATGAAAAACGACAATTATTTTCATATTAAATCATGTGATTGCTAGGTTTGGGGTTCCACAAGCCATCATCACAAACCATGATAAGCATTTTCGAAACTTTATGATGATCAAACTAACTGTGAAGCTAGCCTTGCATCATGACAATTCTACTCCATGTTACCCACAAGAAAATGACCAAGTAGAGGACATTAACAAGGTTTTGACCACCATGATTAAACAGATTGTCGAAATTCATAAATGAAATTGGCATATAATTATTTTTCCAACCTTGTGGGCATATCGTACCTTAGCAAAAACTTTCAACTAGTTTTACTCCCTTCCATCTAGTTTACAGTTGGAAGCAACTTTGTCGATTGAATGTGAAATGCCATCATTAAAAAAAGAAATCAAATTGTTCCCAACCACTTCTGCAAAGGAGGAACAATTTTTGTACTTAGCATGACTAGATGAGACTCGTCGTGATGGTGCATTAGCTAGAAAGACTCATAAGAAATGAGTTAAGGAAAAATTTTATCAAAATGTAAAACCTCTCTCATATTCAGAAGGCAACCTTGTCTTGGTTTATGATCAAGAACACGATAAATTAGGTGCTGGTAAATTTGAGCCCATGTGGCATGGCCCTTATATTGTAAAAAGTATACTAGCAAAAGGGGCTTATGAGATAGATGATTATGAATACATTTCTTGAGGAAAGCCCATAAATCTCCAAACCTGAAGAAATATTATGCTTAATAGAAAAGATGAAGAGTCCATGGGAGATGAAAATAATAGTTTCTCCCTCATGTATATAATAATGACCAACCTGAATGAATATCATGATTTGTTTTGAGGAGTTACCTCCTGGCCTGACATGGTATCAAAACCAACCTTATTTTTAAAAAAAAATTGTCATGTAACTCCTTCCTACCTCTGTTCTGCATTTTTGTAGACTATCATCTCTGTCAAATCTCTGTAAAATCTATGTAATACTATCCCTATATCCCAAATTTTTGCGCTACATCCTCTGTGTACCCTCAGTTCATTACAATTTTTTTGATAGAGTACTGAGTAATGCGTTGAACAGATTGGTGAATGTTGAATTCTGTCAATGCAAATGTTATGGCGTCGTGAGCAGTTTCATTTAAATTGATGCATGGATTTGAATATATTTATGTCGGTTGAATAAATTTTCCAAGGTTTTGTGCCTTTCTCATAAAGAAAAGAATCTTGCCCAAGATTCTTCCAAAGGAAGAGGTGGTCAAAGAGGAAGAGGAAGATATTTTAGAGGCAGGGGGGGTAGACACTCTCAAGGAGAAAAGTCAGATTTGCACTACATACACTACAAAAGAAATGGATCACATGATGCCTCCACATGCAAGTTACCTTGGGACAAAATTGAGCAGCAAAGAAACCAACCCAAAGGTAAAAATAATGACACAGATAAAGGTAAAGCACCTGAATCCGCTCATTATGTTGTGGCACAATGTAATATTGGAGTAAATGAAGACTTATTTAATGCTTTTCTTGCTTCTTTGAAAAATGATTGGTTGCTTGATTCAAGAGCAACTTGCCACATGACTCACAAAAAAGATTTTTTGAAGAATTTACTGACAATGTTGATGGAGCAGTATACTTTGCAGACCAATCAAAACTGAAGCCATCAGGGCTTGGCAGAATCAGGCTTAAATTGCCTGGTCTTCCAGACTTTCTTCTGCATCATGTTCTATATCTCCCACAGTTGAGGAGAAACTTGTTTTCCTTGGTCCACATCCACCAGCAAGGTCACTCCATTCATATGTTTGATGGCAAGCTTGAGGTGAGAAAATCATTTGACCACTCACTTGTCATGACAGGGATATAAGAAGAAAGGCTTCTCAAGCTACAGGGTACCTCTGCTCATGCACAACATTTCTCATACAATTCTCATTATGAAGAAGGTACACTTCCATCAAGTTTATTATGGCATGCTATATTTGGACATTTGAACTATGATAGCCTCCGGTTGTTGAAGAAAAATGGTGTTACTAGTTTGCCTACAATTCCTAGGAAGCTTAAGCAATGTGATGCTTGATTTTTAGGAAAGCATAGCAAACAGTCCTTTAATGATTCACATTTAAGAGCACATATAAAACTTGAACTCATTCATTCAGATTTATGTGGTCCAATGCGTGTTCCTTCTGCAAATGGAAATAAATATATGATGACATTTATTGATGACTACAACATAATGTTTTGGCTTTATTTATTGAAGAACAAATTTGATGCTTTTCAAGCATTCAAGAACTTTCATACATGGACTGAAAATGCACAATCTCATATTGGCTCTATTTTCACTGATAATGGAAAAGAATACACTTCAAATGAATTTGAAAATTGTCTTCGCCAACATGGGATCAAACATCAAACAACTATGCCTTACAATCCCCAATAGAATGGTGTAGCTGAAAGAATGAATAGGACAATATTAAATATGGTATGCTCCATGATGTTTTTCAAAAATATAAAATTGATGCTTTGGGTTGATGTAGTATATGTGTTGTATATGTAAAGAATAGATGTCCATCTAATGCTATTAGAAACAAGACTCCATATGAATTGTGGTATGGGCACATTCCTTCGCCAAAGCATCTCAAGGTTTTTGGTTCCACATGTTATGCCTTGATACCAAAGGTACATAGAAACAAACTTGGTGCAAGAAGCCGTAAGTGTATCTTCCTGGGGTATTCAAACACCTCCAAAGCATATTGTGTCTATGATGAAGTCAATAAAAAGTTTGTTGTATCTAGAGATGTAATCTTTCTTGAATCATCCAAAACTGACAATGTTGTTGAGCGTTAATTTGATCGCTTGGATAGATTCGCAAATGAAAAATCATTTCAAGAATTTGATAATCAGATTCCACATCTTGAATGCGGGATTCCTATACTAGATCAACCTGTGGAATCTTCTTTTGAAGCACTCTCTCCCCCACATGAAACTCCAACAATAGATGATACTTTAAGTGATGTGATTGATAGAATTGGGAGACTCAATCTTGATTCACTCCCAACTCAATCAACGAAGCAGCCTAGATGATCTGATAAAGGTCCCCCAAAGTGGCTGACAAAGACACTTGAAAGTGTTCATCCTGATGAGGTTGGAAAGACAGGAACTAGAAATTCAAACCAGAAAAATGGAGGTGATGTAGATGACTCTGATTCACCTATTGATATGGATGTTTCTTATGATTATGAATTGAATGTCTACAGATTTTGAACCAAATTCCTTCAGAGAATTTGATTCTCATGATGAATGGAAAGAAGTGATGCAAAAGGAGTATGATGCCCTAATAAAGAATGGCACTTGGAAGCTGGTTGATCCTCCATTAGGAATCAAACCAATTGGCTGCAAGTGGGTCTACAACAACAAGTATAAAGTTGATGGCTCACTTGACAAGCACAAAGACAGGCTTGTGGCAAAAGGTTTTGCATAGAAGGAAGGGGTCGATTATGAGGAGAATTTTGCCCCCAAAGCAAAATGGGCTACAATCTGGACACTCTTTTCCCTAGCAACTCAGAACGGTTGGAAAGTCCATCAAATGGATGTAAAAACTGCTTTCTTGAATGGAGATCTAAAATAGAATGTTTTTATGTCCTAGCCTGAAGGATTTGCTATGAAAGGACATGAACATAAAGTATGCAAACTTGTGAAATCCTTGTATGGCCTCAAACAAGCACCGCGAGGCTAGTATGAAAAACTAACTGAGCATCTTTTGAAACTCAATTTCAAACATTATGATCTTGATGATGCAACTTTGTTTGTTAAGAAGGTTGTAAAAATAGTTGTATATCTTGTGGTATGTAGATGATCTTTTTATGACAGGGAACAATGAAAGCTAAATTACATCCATAAAGAAGGAATTAAGGAAAGGTTTTGAAATGACTGATTTGGGCTATGTTCATTACTATCTTGGTATTGAAGTAACTCAACATCCAAAGTCCATATTCCTTTCTCAAAAGAAGTACATTGGAGATCTGTTGAACAGGTTTGGCATGACAGAATGCAATCGTCTTACTACTCCAATGGAACAAAACTTAAAGCTCACATCCATTGAAGGAAAATAATTTGAGGATGCAACAAAATATAAACAACTTGTAGGAAGCCTCAACTACCTAACTACTACCAGACCAGACATTTCATTTTCTATTGGAATCCTCTCCAGGTTTATGCAAAAGCCTTGTGAGGGACATTGGACTACTACAAAAAGAGTTCTAAGGTACTTGAAGGGAGCTCAAGACTTTAGAATCAAGTATACACAGGTGGGCAACTTCAGCTTGACTGGATACTCTGATTTAGACTTCGATGGAGACAAAAACTAGGGTATCTACTTTAGGTTATGCTATGAGTCTTGGATCAAGAGCTGTCACCTGGAGATCACACAAACAATCAGTTCTAACAGATTCCACAATTAAGGCAAAATATGTGGCAGCAACCGAGGCAACAAAAGAAATCGTGTGGCTCTAGAAAATTCTTGAAAATTTGCAGGTAAAAAAAGTACAATCGACTCCACTCATGATTGACAATAAAGTTGACCAAGAACCCAAAGTTCCATGATCGAACGAAGCACATCAATACTAAATATCATCTGATTCAACATCATGTTGAGGCCAAAACAATCCATCTCCGCCATTGTTCCACTAATGAGCAAATTGCAGACATCTTCACCAAGGCGCTTGGAAGAGAAAAGCTTGAAAGATTCAGAACGATGCTTGGACTCACCAACATTCCTTCATATTAAGGGGGGAAATGTTGACACCTAATCATAGGGATTGGGTGAACAAATATAATTAATGTAAATAAATAATAGAAAATATGAAGAGTCACCGGGAGATGAAAAGAATAGTCTCTCCCTCATGTATATAATAATGACCAACCTGAATGAAAATCATGATTTGTTTTGAGGAGTTACCTCCTGGCCTGACAATTTCTATTCATGGGATATGCCTTGGTTGAACAATGAACAACATCATAGAGTGTAGTGCAATGATTGAGCTATTATCTGATGCCATTTCATTTGGTATTCGCTGGTTGATAACTAGGTTATTCTCAACTCATAGTATTGATGCCATTTCATTTGGTATTCGCTGGTTGATAACTAGGTTATTCTCAACTCATAGTATTGATGCCATTTCATTTGGTATTCGTTAGTTGATAACTAGGTTATTCTCAACTCATAGTATTACATTTAAACGATGTTTATTTGGTAATAAGTGTTGCAATGTTAAGAATGTTTTTGCGGGTTCATCTCTTGGAAATAGAGTTTGATTACGTTGAATATCAACAAATTCCAAGAAATTCAAACACATTTACTAATGCATTAGTTAATTATTTGTTAAATTGACATTTGTAATATCTGTAAGAAATCAAACACAATATTCATTCATATATTGTACAATATAAACCGAGATAAAAGTAGTATGTTTCATTAGTTAAAATGTCTGTAAAAAAATTGGCTTTACAAAACTGTCATCCAAGACATGAGGCCCTGTGGCCTTTATTTTTCGAACAAGTTGATACATCATCAAAAAGTAAAATCTAGCCCTAAGACTAGCAGCTACACATGATGATAAATAGCAGACATTAGCACGAGATACTCATCATAGCAAGCGACTGATCAGTCCAGGAACCCCTATGATGTGCCTTTGATAGCAGAGAGGCAAGTCATCGATCCTGACATTCGGGATGTCTAGGGTCAACCCCTCTAGGTTGTGGTCTAGCTCAGTCAAAGCCTCTGCTACGTAAGGGTTCTATACTGTAGGAGCTACTGGATTCTCACTACATTTGTTGAATCTATGTAGTCCTGCTGATCTCACGGGCCCACATCAGCATGATCGTTTTAGACAATTGGTTTTGGATGCCAACAAACAAAAAATTCAAAACCAACCAAAATGTGAATTTTTACCTAGATCACTCCACTACATTCCATATGGTAGTGGAATATTTGGATCACTTGTGTAATCCATGTCGGCATATGGAAAGTCCTTGATCATAATGATCTGATGTTCCAACCATCCAAAGAAATTAGGAGTATATCAAACAGTTGGGCCTTCACCACCTTTACGGTGTGCCATCAAGTGACCCACTTCAGAGTGCGAGGATCTTGTAGTCATCCTCCATTTATGGGTACTTGTGGGGGGAGAAGGGGGGTTCTCTCTAGAGCGAACGAGATAAGAAAGGCACCATACCCAAAATTCTTGAGTTTTCCAGTTTTCACTCTAGTTAGTTTCCCTTTCAAGTTGGAAAGTACCACTTCATACGAGTTGAATATTGTAGGTTGCAAGCACTCTATGGAGATCTACATCTTAGCCTTGGTGGGAAAGTGAAGAGGTGTACTCCCACATAATCATGCACCAGTAAAATTGATAGCTCCCAAAGAAATCCTTTCTATGGTTTTGATATCAATTCTCTCGTCTTTGAGTTTAGCCCCTTCAAATCAATGTTGCACTAGATAGGTGGCATTTGTTTCACCACCTCATCTATGTTTGTTAGGCGAACTAATCCCTCTTGTAGACAATATGGATCTCCCTAGACCTCAAATAAATCTAGTAATAAACAAGAAAATATTTTCTACCTTTCCTTAGCTTACGATTGATTGAAACAAATAATATGAGAGAGATTGCTTATTCGTTTATCGAAATGTCTATTGAAGTCACTTTCAGTGCCTTCAATAGTTAGCTTCCCCTTAATGCTTTAGAGATCGTTCTAGCACTTTCCACAACTTCTACATGATGTTTTAAAGGAGATCTGCATAGATAGAAACACACAAAGGATCAAAGCATATAGTGTATAGAATGAAAGATAAATGAACTACTTAACTTAACATATATCATAAATTGATTCAAAAACAATCATAACGTATGCGAGTGATCAAGGAATCCCAAAAATGATATCGGAACAAACATAATTAGGAAAGAATAGTTGTTTTTTATTAAATGAAAGGGAGAACAAACTTACAACCTCAAAGCCTTGGTGTTACAAGCCTCTTCTCACAATATCCAACCCTCTCCTTGGATGAAAAGCCTCTTAGCCTTATTTATGTAGCATAAGCCTACCTTCAATAGTCCTGCCCAATCCTCTAGCCTGTGTTTGATTTATAGGCCAAGAGGAGGAGGTTTGGGATCCTCTTCCTAAGGGAGGAGATATATAAATGGTGGGATAGGGGATCCACAAAGAGAGGAAAGTAGCTCCATGATGGGAGGGATCAAGCTTCAGTAGGCATCCATTCGAAGCTATTAGTTGGGAAAGGTTCAACTAACAAATATTCTAGAATTTTTTATTTTTTACTTGCGTTAAATCATGTGCGTAGGCCATAGTGTCATACAAAGCAAAATTTTACACAATTTCTAATGGTCTCTCCTACGTATGCAGATAAATGGACTACGAAACTGTGTAGGAAGCCAAAAATAGGTTTTTGAGCCTTGATATCCAACAATTTCATTCCGTTTGGGATCGTTTGGGTTCTAACCTTCCAAGGGGATGCTTTGGGACACCTTGATGTATAGTGAAAGATCCAAACTGATGGTCATTTTCCTAATGCGACAAAATGACGTGTAAGAAATTGCCCCCTAAAATGCAAAGTCAAAAAAAATGTTTGATGATTATAATGCTTTATCATGCCAAGGTTTGAGTTAGATAATATGGTCGGAGACTTGAAATAATCAATCAAATGTAATAATGCCATGTAAAATCATTGTTGAGGTAGGAATTCCTATACTCACGACATAAATGTCTCAAATAACCAGTATGGAAATACATATAAAGGTCCATGTCAATAAACAACATAGTATGGATGCAACCATCAATGGATCTGTGTCTAAAATCATGAATATTTAATAACTCCACTTAGCCTGGATGGATGAAACTAGATCGAGGGTCTTGATCTGAATCTCTTGATCCGTAGTACGAATCTAGTCATGCAAGTGAATGTCTAGTTGTCAAATAAGGTAGAAACCAGTTGATTGTTGGTCAGTGATGTGAACCATTAACAAGTGTGAGAGAAGCCAATAATAATGACAATGGTTATCAAGGTACTTCCAGTAGAATCTATGAAGTGTGAATAGATTTATTGATGTCGAACACTCATAAAATCATTTGATCGAAGGTCAATGATGAGAACCTATCATTAAGGCATGCAGGCTCCAAGGTACTGAAGGTTTCTACATCAACTTCCTAGATAGTGAGTTGAAGTCGATAGGAAGAAACTCGTCACAGGAGGGCCTATGAAACAAAACTCATGTCAAGTTTTGAAGAACAACAATTTGGAGTAGCCTAGGAATGAATTAGGGATGATTGACATGAATGAAGACTATGAAAGTAGTTTTGACTAAGGTTAGAATTCTCTTAAACATATCGACAACATGAAATTCTGAATTGGAAACATTTGACTCAATAAATAATGCCAAAAACCAACTAAAGACTTTCCCATTATAGATCAACAGATTATGCAATATACTAAAGCAAAATACAAGATCTACTTCTACAACAAACTTTGCAGAAGCTTAATCGAATATGAGCAAGATGAAATAGAACACATATAACTAAGATGAACTTAGAAGAATACTATGGGGAAAGACTTAGCCTAAAACCCCGATCTTTGGAATATCACACAAGTGGAAATATGTTCATATTACACAAAGCTTCAGCTCATAAGCCATCGAGCTCTCAGCATAATTGAACAATACAACTCACAAGCTGAATATACACAACATATATCTTCCTCCAGCCCTCCAAGCCTCTTATTTCCTTGCGTAGTTTTCCTTGGGGTCCAATGCTGCCACTTGTGTGAATTGGCCTCATCACACAACCATCAACCTCAATAGTAACTACACAATCTCTAAGGAATGAATTCCTTCTGCATGCAAGAGATATCCTTTAAGGAATATTCTTGCAACTGATAGTACATTGTCCCATCACCTAATCTCAACTGGGTCTCTGATTGAACTGACATGCATGAGTTATTTATGAGAGAATATTTAGTTATCTGAAGTGCATCAGTTACATGCATGCATGCATTAACTAATTGAACTCACAATTAGTTCAACAAACTATTTGAACTAATCTAACTGGACTTAACTCAGATAACTAAGCTAACTAAGTACAACTCAAAGTACAACTCATCCTAATCTCCTTTAATCAAGGGATAACTTCCTCAATCAATGGAGAAATTGTTGCATGTCTTCACATAGAATTCATGTTTCATTTCCTACAACTAATTAACTCAAGATGAATTAATTAATTATTTTACAAACGGCTGCTAAAATCAAATTCGAATTTTACTTCTGAATTTTAGTTCAGGGACTAACTAAAATTGGAAGGTATCCCGAAATGCCATTTATAGTAGTGCTATTTTTAGCATTTCTTGTTGTTATTTTCAACACTCCCTCTCAACAGGAAAGGGATTATCAGAAACCCCAATCCTGTCTCTGTGGAACTCGAACTTGCATTTTGACAATGCATTCATAAAATATCTGCATCCTATTCCTCGGTCAAAACATACAACAACAACATGATCCTCTTGACCATACATTCTCAAAGATGGTGATACCAGATATCAATGTGCTTGGACCTGTCATGAAAAACTAGATTCTCAGAGAGCTTGATACAACTCTGATTATCATAGTAGATCACTATAGGATCCATCCTCTGACCAAACAATCCAACTAGAATCTTCCTCATCCAAATGGCCTCACATGCAGCCTGACTAGAAGCCATGTATTCAGCCTCTGTTGAGCTAAGTGCAATTGACCTCTGTTTCCTGCAATACCAAGAAACTGCAGCTGAACCAAGGTTGAAGATTTCTCCAGAAGTGCTCTTTCGGTTTGATGCACTCCCTTCCCAATTCGCATCTGTGAAGCCCTGAAGCTTCACTCCCTCTGTCTATCTATACCACAATCCAAACTAAGATGTGCCTCTGAGGTATCTCAGCACATGATTCGCTGCCTTCCAAAATAGCTTGGTAGGCTGAACCATAGCTTGACTCAGTTGATTCACCGCAAAGCATAAGTCGGGTCATGTGTTCACCAGATACATAAGTGAACCCACCAGCTATCGGTAAACAATAGCAACTACTACCTCACCTGAAGTAGCATCTTCCTTCCTCCAGTTCCCAGCTAGAGGAGTCTGCATGGGTTTACACTTCTCCATATGGAATTGCCTGAGGATCGCATTAGCATACTTGCCCTGAGACACAAAAACTTCTCCATCTCTCTGCCACACTTCCATGCCTAGAAAGTAGTGCATACGACCCATGTCTTTCATTTCGAACTCTCTTGCAAGGTCCTCCTTGAAAGACTAGATCAGCTAATCATCACTTGTCAAAATTAGATCATCTACATAAAGAACAATGATCAATGGCTTACCTTCTACCATGATGTGGTAAAGGTTCGCATCTGCTTCACTCTTGGTGAAGCCCAATCCGGTGAAATAGATGTCGATCCTGGTGTACCAAGCATGGGGTGCTTACTTTAGCCCATATAGAGCCCTACTGAGTCAACACACATGCGACTCACGATCGAAGGTCTCAAAACCTTTTGGCTGCTCAATGTACACCTCCTCAATCTTCCCATTGAGGAATGCTATCTTCACGTCCATCTGATGGATCTTCCATCCCATTTGAGCTTTAATACCAACATTGATCTGATAGATGAGTGCCTTGCTACAGGAGAAAAGTCTCATCGTAGTCGATCCCCTCGACCCGTGAGAAACCACAGGCAACAAACCTTGCCTTATGTTTCACAACACTGCCATTAGCTGCATGTTTTGCCTTGTAAAGCCATTTGGAACTCACCACTGACTTGTCCTGAGGTCTTGGGACAACATCCCAAACACAGTTATGCATGATGGAGTCGTACTACACCATTGTGTTAGTGTCAGTCTTTCCAGCCTTCCTCCGGTGATCAAATATGCTCTTACAAAGTGATTTTGAAGTGTCAAGGTCAAATTTTGTCATTTCAGTGAATCTTCAAGCAAAATTTGGTCATTAGGCATTAGGTCTAGGGTTTGCTTAAACTCCTTCTAAAGTTGTCCAAATATCGGTCCATGTCATCATTCAGCTGAGTGTATCATCATTCAGAGGGTTTCCATCATCATATTAGGTTCCATTGGATCATGTTACACCTTGTTCATGCTTCAGTTGCACCTAGGCAAGGTCATTTCCCTCTCCTAGGGTTTTGAAAGCTAATTTCTCTTAGATGGTCAAATCATCGGAAAAACTTGTTTCCTGATGTTCATACACCTTCCCCTATCCTTAAAGTACCTTATCAAGTGCTTCCCATCACTGAGATTCCCCAAATTCCTCATTTTCGCACAAACCCTAGTTTCTAGCTACAACTTGGCAATTTTCTAGGTTTGGCCT
>APFE030693898.1:70792-91632 GCA_000404065.3 Pinus taeda
CAATATGGACAAAGGCCTCACAACCAAAAGGCTTTAAAAAAGAGTAGTTTACCTTTTTACCTGTCCATGCTTCCTCTAGAACACCACCATCCAAGGAACTTGAAGGCCCTCTGTTTATTAGATATACAACAGTATCTACAGCATTTGCCCAAAACTGTAAAGGCAATCCTACATGTAATCTCATGCACCTTGCATGCTCCACGATTGTTCTATTCATCCTTTCTAACACACCATTTTCTTGTATTGTTCTTAGAACTGTCTTCTCTATGCGAATTACATGCTCTAAACAGTACTTATCAAACTCTTTGCTACAATATTCACCTCCATTGTCTAATCTAAGACACTTCAATTTCTTTCCTGTCTCAATCTCAACCAAGCTTTCCATTTCTTGAAAGTATCAAATACATTAGATTTATTCTTAATACAATAAATCCAAGTTTTTCTAGTTGCATCATCAATAAAAGTAACATAATAATGAGAGCCACCAAGAGATGATACCTGAGCAGGTCCCCATACATTAGTATGCACAAGCTCTAATTTTTCGCTCTTCTTTTCTTTCCCAACTCTAAGGAATCTGACTCTCTTCTGTTTTCCATAAACACAATTCTCATAGAATTTTAAATCAACATGCTTCAAACTTGACAACAAATTTCTTGAGTGAAGAATCTGCATCCCCTTCTCACTCATGTGCCCAAGCCTATGATGCCACAATGTCATATCTTCTCTTGTAGAGGTTAAAGCATTAACTAAATTAGAAATACCATTGCATAAATACAATGTACAACTTTTCCTCCTTTCACTATTACCATGGATCCTTTAGTGACCTTCTAGGTTTTATCTGTGAAAGTAGTTATGCAACCTTCACCACCCAACTTCCCTGTTGAAATCATATTTTTTCTTTAAATCTGGAACATGCCTTACCTCCTTCAATAGCCATTGATTTCCATTTTGTTGTTTTATGAAAATTATACCCATTCCAATGATTTTACAGGGTTTATCGTCACCCAATCGAACCTGTCCAAAATCTCCTTGAACATAATCATGAAAATGTTTCCTATCAGGTGTGACATGGAATGAGGCCCCTGAATCTACCACCCATGCATCAATAATATTTTCTAAAGAAAGAATCAAAGCATCTTGCAACACATCACCTGTCACATTTGCTTCATGATTGTTTTCTTGTTGTGCATATCCTTCTTTTCCCTTTCAAGACTTGCAGTATTTCTTCAGGTATCCTTTCTTCCCGCATTTCCAACACATTATCCCTGATCTGGACTTGGATCTGCCTTTTCTTGACTTACTATGATATCACGGGCTATTTCATTTTTCCATTTTTCTTCCCCTAGTCTCTGCAGTCAAAGCATTACCTAATGTCTCACTAGAGCTTTTCCATCGCATTTCCTCGCTAAGGATTGCACCGACAACATCATCAAACTTTAAAGTACTAGATCCTGAGACAGAGTTACTAATGGCCATAACTAAACCATTCCAACTTTCTGGCAATGAGCACATAAATAATAAAGCCCTAACTTCATATCAAAAGTTACCCCTACAAAACTTAACTGACTAGTAATTGTATTAAACTCATTTAAATGATCAGCAAAAGATCCACCTTCTGATATCTTCATATTAAATAAACGCTTCATAAGAAATACCTTATTTGAGGTCGAGGGTTTTTCATATAGTTTGGCCAATGTCGACATTAAACCCTCTGTTGTCGATTCCTTTGAAATATTAAATGCTACCGATTGGTGGGCTTCAGTATTGCAACAATAATGTTACAACTCCTAGGGCTCCCTTCTTCACTTTTATCAACCCGGTAGTTCGTAACAAACTTGGAAGCGACGGTGCTATATGCACAAGTACTAGCTCTTGCCGCGGCTATCACTTGATCAGATGGCACAAGTCTGCTAGGAGCTTGAGCCAACTTCCATGAGCTCTAAGAAGAAGCTTTTATTTGTGATGGATGAAAGCTAACTCAAAAGAGGCTAGTCTACTTGCAGAAAGAAGCTGAAAGTGGAAAAGAAATGCAAACCCTAGCAAACCCTAGTTTTACCGACTAACCGTACCGGTGCAAGAAAAGTGATGAAAGCAATGGAAATGGATGCCATTGACTTTTAGAAGGGTAAAATGCATGTGACTAAGCTACTTCTACAGTAAAATCTGGAAAAAAACATCTTTTTGCATTTTTGAGTAATTTTGCAGAATTATTATGCATGTGCTTTAACTATTTTTGACTGTGTAGAGGTTGACTGGCGAACGGAAATGGAGTAGGCACTTGCAGGAGGTTGGGAAGGTGAGAAGAGGGCCTAAAGGGTCCCTAGCACCCTTCCAGAGAGTTTTACAGTGATCAGATCTCGAAAAATTGCTCACATGAGCTTCTACAGGAAGTCTGCAGGGATTCTACAGGATGTTCTACAGGAAGATTCGAAAGAGGATTTTGGAGGGTTGGTGGAAGAAAAACGGTGGGAAAGTGGAAATGGAGGTTGGATAAGGATGTTAAGGGGTCTAGGACCTATTGAATGAGGCTAAGGAGTGATTAAGGTGATTGGATTTGTTCGAGGATGGAGGGAGCAATGATGCACAAGAATGTAGAAATTAGGGCAAGGTGAGAAAATGTGGCGAATGAAGGGAAGGAATCTGAGTTAGGGGGTTGGAACAGGTTTTCTGATGGAGGAAGGGTAGGCAGGGAGGTATCATAGGTGTTATGCACACTATTTTCTAATACTGATCAACAAAGACTAGGAAAACCCAAGATCTAGCTATTTTGACCTAATTTGACCTAAAAACCAAAAACATGACGAACAGAAGTTTATTGATAGAAAATCATGCAAGATAACTAAGGAAACTAAGCAAGAACAAATCTAAACATGAAAGTACAACTGGTAGCAACTTTTCCAACTAAAAATCTAACACTAGCAATTGCACTAAAAGGCAAAAACAGTGTTTTTGTGGCAGCAAGTATGCCTTGGTCTCAGCTCATGGTCCCAAGGAGGAAGAGATGAGATCAAGGATTGCTTGATGGTATTTTTTTATATATTTTCCTTTACCAAACTATCAAATCAACCTGAAGCATGAAAAGCTACTTTAACCATCAAAAACAACCTAAGTAGCAAAGCAAGATCTTAACCTAAATAACAGAAATTATTCTATGAATGCAGCAAAGACACATAAAAGTACACAAAGGAGTTACTGGCACTTGGGTTGGGCCCAACCCCAAGAGCTACAGCCTCCTAAGAAATATTAGAGCTGGTGCAAAGCTGGACTCATCTTTATTGATCAAAAAATAATAGTTACATCCCAAAAACTGTCTACAAGAAAAAGCTCGAAATGTGCTAATATAGAGTTGCACTAAAGTGCTAACCTACTGACTAAAATCTAACTATAACCTAAATAAAATCTGATTAACTCTTGACTAACCAAACTGAGGCCCTAAGCCTTCTTATTTATACAAATTGAGGACCCCAACAGTCCTCCTAAACTTTAGGAACTCGACTGCCAAAACTTGCAGTTAACAGTGGTCCTTCTTGACTTTCATGGCTGCCCCTTGTGCTCTAAGTTTTTGATGGAGAATTCAAGGTAAGAGCTCATAAATGAAGGGGACACCTTCCTACAAATCCTCTCCCTTGTTCTTCCATGAATTTGGCTACCAAGTGCTCATTAAACCTTTGATTTTGTCTCAAAATTGACCAAAAATCTGCATAAAGCACACATTAGACTTTGTGGCATAATGACTAACCCAATTCACTCTATTAACATAAATACAATAAAAAAAAATGCAATAAACTAATGAGAATGGTGGATTAAGTCGAATTAGGAGGCTAAATGAGCCCATATAATTACCCATTTCTGGGGCTCATCACTGACTCCACTATGCATAGTTGTATTGTTCCAAGTGCTTTTCTGTTGAGAATATCCTATTTTGTGTATGTCATAATTGTCAGCTTCTTTGTCTTTTCGCTTAATTATTGGTACATATCTCTCTAGTACAAATAATCTTCCATCTGCATCTTCCACAGCTCGTAGTTTTGGCCATTAAATTTTTCAACCCTAAATCTACCATCTTCTGCCATTGCTCCCACTCGAACCAGGAACCCTTCTCTCCTGTGAGTTTATTAGCCAAATAGACCTTCGACTCTGATACCAGTTGTTAGAAAATTATATATTACAAAGCAATGGAACACATAAAATATTGCAGAAATATACACATAAAACACATAAAACAAGAGAGACACAGATATACGTGGTTCACCCAGTTTGGGCTACGTCCATGGAGAAACAACCAGTCCTTCTTTTTATATTATCCAGCAAACTAAAGAGATACAACCTACAGCAGATCCATTCTAATTCCCTCTTTGCTCTCAATCTCCTCTCTCTTCCTCACTCATAATACAGATCTACATAGACGTAATACAATTCCCTCATATATACCGAGGGGTTGCCTTCTAGGGAAAAAACCCTAAATTAAACATAACTTCTATCGTCAGATCTCCGCCTAATGAATAGCCCAGGCTCCACACCCAACAAATATTGTTGCTTTCACCTCTTGTAACACTTCATCAATATTCTCAAACCCATCCTCAAAACTAAATGTCATCATGAATACTTCACGTAGGATATCCCATTCGCCTGTCCCATGGCAAAGCTCGGTTTCTACATACCAGTTCATGGGGACAATATCCAAGGTGTGACCAAATAAGTGCACCCGTTTAGGTTGGGGATTTTCTCCATAATCCTGGGTCCATTTGGACAAATGCGCGTGTCGATCATCCTGCCCATCATACTTGTCTGTCATTCACATCTTAGGCTTCTTGAATCATGTTCTCATCATCCTCCTACATTCACGCCAATCATCAAAGCTTCCCTTATGCGTACCCCACCATCTTGCAAGCATAGCACACAGAGACCAGTCCAACGCCTGGAAGCACTGCTTTTCCAGTACCTCCCTTTCGAATGCATCCAAAAATATATCTACCTCATTAAGGCCATCATAAGTAGGCATATTTCTTACCTCTGAGGATGCATATTGCAGTGATCAGGTCATCATGTTGTAGTTTAGCATAGTCACTTCATGTAACTTGTTCTGCCAGCGCTCTAACTCTTCATCAGAGTTCAAAGTGCAGGAAATCTCGTGATCCCGTGTAATTCATCTATCCATAGTGGGATTTACCCAATCTTGGTCTCACACTGCTATCTTATAGATATAGTCCAAATTGTCATCACTCTCATAATCACATATTCATTCGGTATAGCACAGTCCCTCAGCAAGATCTAGAGGTACTAGTACGCGTAGCAATTTCTTCTCAAATATCATCTTCCACTTCTTTAGATTGATTACCCCGTTCATATCAATGGCCTAGTCAATTCCTAAGAGTGCAAGATAGGGATTGTTGTCATCCATTATCTCTATTACTTCAAAATCAGCTAGCATGCTTTCTCCCTCAATATCCACGGTCACACCCTGCAGCCACCCCATGGGGATGACCTTCTGCTGATTGACCATCCTTAGCTGAATAGGAGACCATTGCAGCGCGAGTCTCCCCATCCATTCCCAAGCCTACTTTGATAGGACATTCGCGTCTTACCCTAGGTCCAAAATAACTTGATCCATTTCATACTCTCCTATCTGCACGGTCAATCTCATCTATCATCCCGTTCTAGTTTTATGCTTGCCAATATTTTGTACTATGCGTAGCTCACCCAGCGCGGTACCAGTGCATCTATTGATGAGCTCTTGTAACCCTTTCACATCCTTACTGTCATGCAGTAACTTCATACAGGTCTCCAAGAAAGTTGTGAGCATAGAAGGGTCCATCACCTACTCATGCTTATCCTCGCTTCCACGGTGGAGACCTCAATGAAGCTCTTCTTGGCTTCCATGAAGGTTTCACGTGTGCACTCTAATTTGAACTTAGCCTCCTTCACTGGAGCTTTGTGAACCCATGTACTATCTTCTAGGTGTTTCCCCTTGTCATCTCCCATCATGATTCCACTTCTAAGCATTATATTTACATTTGGATCCTCTTCGCGCAGCTCAAACCTCATCATCTGTAGGTTCTGAGTCGGCGGGGGTGGTAGTGCCCCTTTGTCATGTATCCTTGCTATCAGCGTATGACAATATTCTGTTTCATGATCAAACAGCATGCAATACTTGAACAATGAATGTGTTGGGTTAGTGCAATTGTGGGCATAGTGTCCTGGTCCTCCACAATTGTAGCAAATAAACTGTCCTTGACCTTTGCCAATTCCTCCTCTGCCTCGGCCTTGTCGACTCCGTTGAAATCCTATTCACGCCATCCCTACACCCTGATCTGGGGGCTGTGTCTCTGCCTGAACCCTATAGGTAGGAGTTCTATCCATAATTAATTCATAACTCCTGCAATTACGCTCATCATGCCCTACCGACCTACAAAAGTTGTAGAACAGTTGTTGCGGTGTCTGTACAAACATCTGTGGTGACAATTATCCATGGCATGTTTTCCTACTACCTGACATATAGCACACCATAATGCAGGCCCTGCACTAGGTGTTGCTTGTGTTTCTGGCCTTAAAGGCATTGGTCCTCCTCCTGCAATATAGTTCACAAAGACCAGGCAATGGTCCTTGTCATGCCCCTGTCTCTTGCATTTCAAGCACCATACCTTATCCTACACCTATGGTTGAACCGTCTTGTCCTGCTTCAGACTTTGCATCTCAAGGCATATATTCGTCAGTTGCGCATGGATCTGCTGAACCCCGAGGTTTGGATCTTGCATCATAGTTTCATGTAGTCTCATGGAAATCTCCAAGGCCTCTGCTTGAGTGGCTATCTTCAGTTGTGACAATGCAACCCTTAAGTGTGGCAGTAGTGATGCCACAAACCACTTGTGATGCTTTTCATCTATCAAATTCATGCTGGCTTCACGCATTGTACACGTCAACCTCTGATCTAGTTCCCAAGGCGTCTTGCCTAGTTGCATAGTGATTTCTTTGAATCCCACAATCGACTATGCCTCAGATTTAAGCCTACTAAATTCTCTATTCAGTGTTGTCTGGATGTCTACCACTCCAGAATTCGGGTTATCATTAGGGTACTTAATATACTAGGTTAGCGCACGATCTTGCAGAGCACTAACCAGTGTCACCTTCTTTATATGATCACTGGTAACACCTTGAACTTCCCATAGAGCCCTCACAATGAACCAAAATTGGTCTAGGTCCTCATTTCCCAAGCCTTTGAACAAAGGCAACTTCACTATATTTTCCATACTGAATTGTGGTGGAGGTGGAGGTGGTAAGGGTGAAGTTGGAGGCGATGGTGGTGAGGTCAGAGGTGGTGTGAGTGGAGGTGGTATTTGTAGGAATCCTTGTCTTATTAACTAAATATCACTTTGCAGAGAAAACTTCGCTATTTCTTCCTCATCACCTTGCGGTGGTGAAATCAATGGACTATAATCTAGACCCTTTTTTCCTATGTTCCTGTAAGTTTTTCTGCTTCGCATAGTTTTGAACATCAAGGTCATTGCATAACTCATTTTTCTCACAATAGAATTTGAATCGAGGCATTCAAATATTTTACGTACTTACCTCGTGGTCCTTTGAAAAAGTGTCACTCCGCCTCGCTGTAGCTGACTGAGGTGTCGACCACAAATTCAGTTACAAATCCTCCTATGATGCAATCGAGCCAATGATTGACAACACGAGCAATCTTATCCTCTGATGCTTCCAACCTTCGCACTAGCTCCAGGGTCCACACAATAGGACCGTCAAGTCTCCACCTTCCTTGGCTATCTACTATCTTCACGATCCACTCATATAGCTCAATTGGGAAGGAGCAGAAAAATATTTTGTAGATCTCTGTGTATAGGTACCTGTCCAACCATTGTTCCTTTGTTAGTCGCAAGTTTCTGTTCTCCTGTACCGTGAATTCGTGCATCTTCCTATCCAACCAGTCTCCAATATCCTTCTTAGATGGATTCAAGTGATACGACATCACACATCTCTTATGCAGATTCCGGTCCCGGCAATGGATCCATTTGTTGGCTTGAGGGGGCCTGACTTAGGTTCAGTGTTAATTACCCAAACATATCCCTACACTACTGGCCCTTTTGGCATCAGCGAGCGGAGCACATACCGAAGTCTCACCCGAAGTAGTATGGGGGGATGCTGGAACCAAGTTTCCGCACCTTGAGATGTGTAGAATTTCCCACTGTAGATCAACAGATTATGTAATATACTAAAGCAAAATACTAGATCTACTTCTACAACAAACTTGCAGAAGCTTAATTGATTTTGAGCAAGATCAAATATAACACATATAACAAAGAATGAGAAAGAAATCACACATGAACACAAAAGAATACTCAGGGCAAAGCCTCAGCTAAAAAACCCTGATCTCTGTAATATCATACCAGTGGAAATATGTCTGGATTACGCAAATCTTTAGCTCACAAGCTATCCAGCTCTCAGTACAATCATACAATGTTGCTCATGGATTAAATAGACACAAAATATGCCTTCCCTCAATCCTCCAAGCCTCCTATTTCCTTGTGAAGTTTCTCTCGGGGTCCAATGCTGCCACCTGTGTGAATTAGCCTCTCACACAACACATCAAACTCAAAAGTAACTTTGCAATCTCCAAGGAATGAATTCCTTCTACATGTAAGAGATATCCTCAATGGAATGTTCATGCAACTGATAGTACATTGTCCCACCATCTAATACCAACTGGGTCTCTGATTGAACTGGCATGCATGAGTTATTTATGAGAGAATATTCAGTCATTTGAAGTGCAACAGTTACATGCATGCATGCATTAACTAACTGAACTCACAATCAGTTCCACAAATTGTTGGAACTAATCTAACTGGACTTAACTCAGATAACTGAGCTAACTAATTACAACTCAAAGTACAACTCATCCTGATCTCCTTAATCAAGGGATAACTTTCTCAATCAATGGAGAAATTGTTGCATGTCTTCACATAGACTTCATGTTTGATTTCCTACAACTAATTAACTCAAGATGAATTAATTAACTATTTTACAAACAGCTGCTGAAATCAAATTTGAATTTTAACTCTCAATTTTAGTTCAGGGACTAACTAAAATTGGAATGTATCCTGAAATGTTATTTATAGTAGTGCTATTTTTAGCATTTCTTGTTGCTATTTTCAACACTCCCCCTCACCAAGAAAGGGATTATCAGTCACCCCAATCTTGTCTCTGTGGAACTCAAACTTGCATTTTGACAATGCCTTAGTCAAAATATTTGCATCCTGTTCCTCGGTCAAAACATACATCAATAACATGATCCTCTTCACCACACAGTCTCGAAGATGATGGTACCAAATATCGATGTGCTTGGACCTGTCATGAAAAACTGGATTCTCAGAGAGTTTGATACAACTCTGATTATCGCAGTAGATCACAGTTGGATCCATCCTCTGACCAAACAATCCAATTAGAATCTTCCGCATCCAAATGCCCTCACATGCTGCTTGACTGGTGGCCATGTACTCAGCCTCTGTTGAGCTAAGTATAACTGACCTTTGTTTCCTTTTGTACCAAGAAACTACAGCTGAACTAAGGTTGAAGATTCCTCCTGAAGTGCTCTTCCGGTCTGATGGACTCCCTGCCCAATCTGCATCTGTGAAGTCCTGAAGCTTCACTCCCTTTGTCCATTTGTACCACAATCGATACTGAGATCTGCCTCTGAGGTATCTCAGCACATGCTTTGTTGCCTTCCAAAAAAGCTTGGTAGGCTGAAGCATAGCTTGACTTAGCTAGTTCACTGTAAAGCATAAGTTTGGTTGTGTGTTCACTAGATACATCAGTGAACCCATAAGCTATTGATAAACAGTAGCAACTACTACCTCACCTGAAGCATCCTCCTTCCTCCAGTTACCAATTAGAGGAGTTTGCATGGGCTTGCACTTCTCCATGTGGAACCCCCTGAGTATCTCATTGGCATACTTGCCTTGAGACACAAACACTTCCCCATCCTTCTGCCAGTACACTTCCATGCCTAGAAAGTAGTGCATAAGACCCATGTATTTCATTTCGAACTCCCTTGCAAGGTCCTCCTTGCAAGACTTGATCAACTGATCATCACCTGTCAAAAAATCAGATCATCAACATAAAAAACAATGATCAATGGCTTACCTTATATCATGATGTGGTAAAGGTTTGCATCTACTTCACTCTTGGTGAAGCCCAACCCAGTGAAATAGCTGTCGATCCTGGTGTACCTAGCACAAGGAGAGTGCTTCAGCCCATACAAAGCCCTCTTGAGTCAACACACATGCGACTCACGATCGAAGGTCTCAAAACCTTATGGCTACTCAATGTACACCTCTTCCTCAATCTTCCCATTGAGGAACACAGTCTTCACATCCATCTGATGGATCTTCCAACCCATCTGAGCTGATAGTGCCAACATTGATATGATAGATGAGTACCTTGCTACAGGAGAAAAAGTCTCATCATAGTCGATCCCCTCGACCTATGAGAAACCACGGGAAACAAACCTTGCTTTACATTTCTCAACATTGTCATCAGCTGCTTGCTTTACCTTGTAAAGCCATAAAGAACTCACCATTGACTTGTCCTGAGGTCTTGGGAAAACATCCCAAACATAGTTCCGAATGATGGAGTCGTACTCCTCCACCGTGGCATCAACCTAGACTAGTTGTTGCACTTCTTCCTCAAATGAAGAAGGTTCAGACTCTACACACTCCCCAACCAGGGCCATGTAACCAGTGTACCGCTTGGGTGACCTCCTCTATCTGCGTTAAGAAGATGGTTGTCCCACATTCTCTTGCACATCAAGCATCAAATTGTCAGCTTCCCTTGAGCGTTTCTGCCCATCTCTAGAAGACTTAGCATGAGTGGATGTCTCCACTCTCGAATCCTCTGCTTGTCGCTGCTCCGCATCAGTCTGAGGCTCCTCCTCCTTAGGAACTAAAAGTTCCTCCTCTGCATGCAACTTGAGCTCCCTCTCAAGTGATACTCACATGGATTTTTTCTCATCAAACTTTAAATCTCAGCGTACCACTGTCCTCTAACTGGTAGGCGGGAACACTCGATAGTTGTGGGGTGTACCAGTGTACCCCACAAGTATCCCAAACTCAGCTATTGCATCTAGCTTCTTCCAGGCATATTTGGTCACATGGAAGTAAACCAATGATCCAAAGATCCTGAAGTGACTCACATCTGGTCTCTTCCCGGAAAAGGCTTCCATTGGTGTCTTCATTCCTAGTATACGGTGCAAGCTTCTGTTCTACAAGATATTGTTGTATTGCATGTGTCAGGCCACAAATGAAGTGGTAGGCTTTGGTCATGCAACATTGCTCGAGTTGCTCCCACAATCAATCTGTTCTTCCTTTCAGCCACCCCATTCTGCTATGGGTTATGGGGTGCCGTCAACTCCCATTTATTCCTTCTGCTGCGCAGAAGTCCTTAAACTGTTGGGAGACATACTCTCCACCATTGTCGTTATGCAAGGCCTTTATTTTATTTCCAGATTCTTTCTCTGCCAAGGCTTTAAATTCACAAAACCTTGAGAAGTTCTGATCCTTCTTCTGTATAAAGTAGATCCAACATCTACAAGAAAAATCATCAATAAAAATAACATAGTACCTTTGTTTAGCGGTGGAGGCTATAGAGAATGGTCCACACACATCTGTGTGAACTCGCTCCAGTATTGCTCCAACTCTATTGTCTCAATCCTGGAAGGAATATTTTGCATACTTACCCAAGGTACAACCTTTGCATGTATCCATCTGCTCCAGTTTTCCCTTGGGAAGTCTAGTAGAAATCTACTGCATGATCTTCAAGGCCCCATGTTTCAAGTGGCCCAATCTTCTATGCCATAGCTCGCCAACATCTTGGCTCTGCACTAACTTTGCTTTGGAACTCAATGCAGCATAGTCATTTACCTCTAGCTTCTAGAGATTCTTTACTCGAATCCCAATCCTCTTGCTTTGTCCAGTGCCAATATGCCTCAGGAATACCTTTCCTTTACTAAAGACTACATCGTAGCCTTTGTCTTCTAGCATAGCGACGGACACAAGATTCTTCTTCAGACCTGGTACATACTTTACATCAGTCAGGGTGAGAGGAGCTCCATGCTCCCTCTGAAACACAACAGTACCTTCACCTGAAATATGGTACTTTCCATCATCGCCCATCTCAATCTGCATCTGGAGATCGTTCTCCTCCAAGGTACTGAAAAGATTCTTGTCGTCGGTCATGTGGAATGAAGCTCCACAGTCCAGGTACCAAACACATCCCATCATCAATGAAACCATGCATGCAATGAGGGAGAAATCCAATTCAAACTATGATGCCCGTGCCTCACCATCTGATCCCTTCAAGGATCTATTCTTAGATTTCTTCTGTGGACAATTCATAGCATAATGGCCCACCTCATGGCAATAAAAGCATCTCACTTTCGATTTGTAAATCTTCTTCCCACCATGGGAAGAACTGGATTTGGAATGGGATTCCTTCCCTTTCCCTTTCCTTGCCTTACTCACTAGGGCTAGATTTTCTTCATCATCTTGCTTTGATGAAGATCCATCTCTAGTGCTTCTTCTTATCTCTTCCTGCATCATATCCGACCAAAGTCATTCCCAATCTGGCAGTTTCTCTCTTCCATTTACCGAGTCTTGGTAGCTATGCCAGTCTTGGTTGTCATGATCCCTACACTTCCAAGCTCATCCCTACAGGTGGTGAGCTTGTTCAGATATGTAGAGATCATGTCGCCCTTTTCACACTTGATTTTTCGAAGCTTGTCTTTCAGTGCCAGCTTCCTCTCATCATTGTTATTCTAATATAGATCTTTCAATGTTTTCCACTTCTAAAATGATGTCTCCTTCCCATGGAGACTCGAGATTGTGGTCTCGAACTCACTCCAGAAGGATTCTCCTCACTCTAGCCACACATTTCTTCGATTCCACCAATTTTGTAGCATTAGATGCTGCTGGATTGGGGACTTCCTAATCAATGAAGTCCTTCAAACCGTTGTCCTCTAATACTGCTTCCATGCGATCCTTCTAGGTTATATAATTCGAGCTACCACAAAAGGCAAACTCGAGTCTTAAACCGTTGAACGTCAATGGTGAAATTTGAGATGTGATAAGAATTCGATTTCTATAATCAGGAACTTCAAACTTCAAACTTCTCCCTTCTTTTTATATTGTTCTCTCCTTTGATTGCCTTTGCTCCAATACCATGTAGAATTTGTTATGAAACTAGCTCACAAAAAGATAGAAAAGATAGATCAATGCCTTAGAATTCAGCCTCGTCGAGGGGGAAACCTCCTTTACATTACCTAAATGAATGATTCTTTGATGATACAAATGAAAATACCTCCTTTCTATATATAGGAGTCTAAGGGGTCATAATATAATCAGAGTCGACATAACAATAATAATTTAAGGGCATAATAATAACAATAGTGGGCTTCTGTGGGGCACAATAGTAACAATACGAGCACTACATGGGTACATCAATACAATAAGGGGATTGTAATAATAACAATAAGGGGTTACACTAGTAGTATAGGGGCCTAACAGAATTTCCCACTGTAGATCAACAAATTATGCAATTTACTAAAGCAAAATACTAGATCTACTTCTACAATAAACTTGCGAAAGCTTAATCAATTTTGAGCAAGATAAAATAGAACACATATAACAGAGAATGAGAAAGTAATCACACATGAACATAGAATAATACTTTGTGGAAAGCCTCAGCTAAAAAATCCCGATCTCTGTAATATCATACAAGTGGAAATATGTCTGGATTACACAAAGCTTTAGCTCACAAGCTATCCAGCTCTTAGTATAATCCTACAATGCTACTCATAGACTGAATAGACACAACATATTCCCTCCCTCAATCCTCCAAGCCTCCTATTTCCTTGCACAGTTTCCCCTAGGGTCCAATGCTGCCACCTATGTGAATTGGCCTCTCACAACACATCAAACTCAAAAGTAACTGTGCAATCTCTAGGGAATGAATTCCTTTTGCATGCAAGAGATATCCTCAATGGAATATTCCTGCAACTGATAGTACATTGTCCCATCATCTAATCTCAACAGGGTCTCTGACTGAACTAACATGCATGGGTTATTTATGAGAGAATATTAAGTTATTTGAAGTGCAGTAGTTACATGCATGCATGCATTAACTAACTGAACTCACAATCAGTTCCACAAACTGTTGGAACTAATCTAACTAGACTTAACTCAGATAACTGAGCTAACTAATTACAACTCAAAATACAACTCATCCTGATCTCCTTAATCAAGGGATAGCTTCCTCAATAAATGGAGAAACTATTGCATGTCTTCACATAGACTTCATGTTTGATTTCCTACAAAACTCACGATGAATTAATCAATTATTTTACAAATAGCTGCTGAAATCAAATTCGAATTTTAATTCTTAATTTTAGTTCAGGGACTAACTAAAATTGGAATGTTCCCAAAATGCTATTTATGGCAGTGCTATTTTTAGCACTTATATTTTCATCATTTCTTGTTGTTATTTTCAAAAAGATGGTTGTGATGTCGTTTAATTCCCTCTATCCTTGCCTTCGCACAGGTTGCATCACTCTAGGGCTTGCACGATGAGCCCTTTATTCTATCCTTCAATACCTCTGCGAAAGGGTATGATCAACCTTCTCACAGCCCTAACCTGCTGTTCAAGTACTTTCACACTGCTATGGCAGTGTGCTGTGCAGATTCCCCAATTAATCCAAGTGAATTCCTTATCTTATTAAATAATTAGAGTTAACACCGTGTAAATAGATAATCACAAGTGCATTCAATTATTCAATGTAATTTCATTCATTCACTCATCACATAAGCATAATAAAGGAAGTTCATACATAACATATCTAGATGCATTAACAGAACAAAGACATAGGAATTGTTGAATATTTCTCTTTATTGATATCTTCCAAGTGCTTACAAACTCTGTCCACCCTACACACACAGCTGCAGGTGTCCACGCACTCAGCTGCAGACTTCTACCCTAGGACTTTGTGCACTCAACTGCAAGCTTCTACCTACCCTACAACCCAAGGCTTAGACTTCTTATTTTAGATCTACGACTCTCTTACATTGTATGTCTCTAAAACTACTTATAGTTTAGCTCTTTTTATACAATCCCATGGTCCGTGAACCATGGGTAGATCTCTTACAGCCGACTTTACTTTACAAAACTAAGGGCGGACTACCCTTTATGACACATGAAACCTTCGCACTCTGCAACCACAAAATGTAGAGACTTTACAATTTTATTACAAAAATTGACTCAAACATGGGCTTTTAGCCCCAAAACTTCCCTTAGGGGATCCCGCTCCCAACAGAAAAGTTCCCAACTCCACTTGCACAACTGTAACTTCAGCTATACACTGCATAGCTGCCTGCTTGACCTGCTCCACCAGCTGCTCCATTGTTGGTCCTGTGCTATCTACCTGGATCTTCTGATGTGTATTCTATAGGCTGGCCAACTTCTCCCCAATGGTGGCAAAAATAGCATAGGCCTCATCCAGCCAAGGCCCCAATCTGGCCTTGAGGACTACCTCTATTCACTGCACTACTTCAACCTACTCTTTCAGTTGCATTGCCTCCTACAACTTTGCCAATATCTGCGTGATAGTGATAGTGTGCATCGTTGCTCTGGTTTTGTCGTACTGCTGCTACAATTCCCTTTCCTCATTATTTAATCTTTGTAGGTTAGGATCTTCCTGCAGACTCATGAGGACCTCCATCGATTACTTGAACAGCACAGTGCGTTGTTCTTTGACCTTTGGTGGAGTTGAGGGATATGCCCTCAAATTGAGCTCTATAATCTTTAGGTTCAACTCAAACTAAACCTTGGCCATCTCAGTCCTAGCATCGCGTGCACCTATAGCCAACATCCGAATCTTGGCCTCCAACAACGCTTCTTCTAGGATGTGTAGTTCCTGAATGGCTCTGCATGCTTCTACTACCACCATTGTGGTTTGCTCATTCATCTCCTAAACCTTCTTCCAAGTGTCTATCGCTGTCGTTTTTTTAATGAACATCTGTTTGTTGTTAACCTTCTACTCGTTGATCACACTCAGTGTGCGCTGCTATCGGGCCCTAAGTTCTGTGATCACACTTGCTTGTAGTGTGTGAAGGACTTCACTTGGGAGTGTGGCCATGTGCAAACCAATATTCTTTAGAGCGCTGATAGTAGCCTTGTCAAGTTCTGCCTCTGTGCTTAAGGCTCCATCCGACAGCATGATGGCTTGGGGATCCAAAGAGTGAACCAACTCTGTTGCTTCAGTTGTTCTTGGCATTAATCTGGTCAACATTGCGCTACTCTGCCCTACACCGGCCTGCATTCGAGTAGTTTGGATCTGTAGCTCACATAGACCCATTTGTATGGCAACCAAATCTTGCTTCTTTTGTTGCTCAAACTATTGTAGCAGTTCCGCTGTCATATCCGTTACCTTACCCCCAATGTCATCCAAGTTACCTTCTGTTAAGGTGATCGGTTCTATGGAAGACTTAGTGCCCTTGGTATTTTTTCCCTATTAGTGTCAGTCTTTGAAGCCTTCCACCAACAATCAAACATGCTCTTACAAAGTGGTCTTAGGGTGTCAAAGTCAAATTTTGTCATTTCAGTGAGTCTTCAAGTAAAATTTGGTCACTAGGTATTAGGTCTAGGACCATCATTCAAAGAGTGTACCATCATTCAGAGAGTTTTCATCATCGTTTTAGGTTCCAATGGTTCATTTTACACCTTGTTCGTGCTTCAGTTGTACTTGGGTAAGCCTCATTTCCCTCTCCTAAGGGTTTGAAAGTAATTTTTCTTGGATGGTCAAATCATAAACAAAGCTTGTATCCTAATGCTCATACACCTTCCCCTATACTTAATATACCTTCTTAAACACTTCTCATCACTGTTATCCCTCAAATTCATCATTTTCCCACAAACCCTAGTTTATTGCTACAATTTGACAATTTTCTAGGCTAGGCCTGTGTTTTGCACTTTTGGACCCCTTCCCCTCACTCAATCTTTGAAATTATACTTTCCGCTACTTCCTAGCATCCCTCTTTACTTCCCAAAATTTTCTCAAGAAATTAGAAGCCCCTCATCCCCTTCATTTCCCTTCATTCCTACAAATCTTGTGTTCCACACATCAGGATAGGTTTTATTCAAATTATGCTTCTGAGCAAGAAAATATGAATTTGACAAAAGTGAGAGAGTTTTTTGTCCATCATTGACTCAAGAAGAAAAACCTCTTTCAATTTTTACACAGGTTTCATGGTTAAGGAGAAATGTCGAAAACATCATTTGCTTGTGAGAATAACTTCGGCAAAATCACATAAAGAATCATTTGTCGACGCATTTCAACAAATGATTCTTTATGTGATTTTGCCGAAATTATTCTCACAAACAACATCATTTGCCTCAAGAGGGTTGATGCACCTCTGGAGTGACCTTGGTAAAATCAATTTTTCTCCTAGATGGAATGACCAAAGACTTTCATGATGTGTTAACTAATAAGTAGACGCAAATGGATTTCCAATGAGCTATCATGAGCTCAATTTGGAGTTGAGGAAGATCTTCAACAGTTGACTACAATAGCACTCTGCATTTAGGCGGCCTCATTCTGCACATTTTGACCAGTCTTGGGAGATTTGACTTTTAATATGGAAAATAAACTCCAAATTGAAAAATTCAAGATGTTCTGGAGAGTATACTCAATAATATTTACAACGAGCTATCACACACCCAATTTTGACACCAGGAAGGCCTTCAAAAGTGTCCTGCAAAAAGGTATTGCGCACCTGAGGCTGGGGTTGCGCACCTGGTAGTCATTCTCAGTGTAAAATTACACAGGCGCTGCACACCTAGGTAAGGCACTGCGCTCCTACCCAGTCAATCCCAAAAACTTCACCAAGTTTCCATTTCATCTCAATTTCTCAATTTCTCTCTCTAAACAAGTAATTACATGAATCCTATCTTGTGATCAAGGGTTTTTATTACTAAGCTTGGTAGTTAGCATTTTAAAAAAAAATCAAATCCTAGCCTCTAGGGTGAATCCCTAGTTTGATCATCCCTCCATTGTTTTATTGTCTCCATCCTTTCCATTCTTCCCTAGACCAAATCCCATTCCCATTAACCTATTTCCTAAATCTCATTTTCCCCATACATTTTCCCCATTCCCACAGTCCTACTTACACTCGCCCCAAACCCTACAAACCCTATATTCCCTAAACCCTACACTCCTTAAAACCTATTCATATCCCTAAACCCTACTCATTTCTTAAAATCTCTTCATACTCATCTCTATTTCATCCACCCTATCCCATCATTGTCCATAAGTACCTACAACCACAAGAAGCAATGGAAAGAGATAGTGAATATGAATTTGAAGAAGACACCATTAGTGATAGTTTTAGGGAGAGAAACATACAGCAAAGGAAGCCTCATAAAGGAGGAAGGATTATCATAGAGAAGCCCACTAGTTTGAAGGAGTTTCAAGCCTATCCACTTGCCATTTCTTGCTTTCAACATTAGGCATGCTTTGATTTTTGTGAAATGATAGAAAGAGTCAAATTTCATCATGAGTTGGCTAGGCTATTTGTGACACATTTGCATGATAATGAAGTAACCCTCACTAGAAAATCTTCACCATATCACCAAGCTGTTATTTCAGAAGGCTATCAGGGACAACCAAATGATAAGGCATATGGCCTATTGCTATAGGACATGGAAACAAAATTTGCAACATGAGAGTGAAGAGGATGAAAGCTAGGTTAAGGAGAGCCTTAGAGGGAAAGAAAGAGAAAGATAGACTCATAATATTGGCTGAAGCCTCTCTAGCTCATCAAAGCAATTGATGGTGGTGCCTTGTGCCAAATTTGGGCAATTTTTGGGAAAATTTTGCATTTTTCAAATTTTAATTATCAAACACTGGAAATTGCCGGTGGCGCTACGCTTTTCCCTGGAGCACTTGTTGGTGGAAATGCTTGTATATTTGGATTTAGGATGATGAGAGCATCAAACCCAGAAAATCTTAGCAATTTTGGAACAAAACTTGGTCACCAAAAGGTCAACAAACTATCAAAAAATGACCTATATGCCTCTTTTTGGACACACAGAAGCAACCTTGGGATATTTCACGTTTGAGGGGGCAAAGGACCTCCAAATGAAAAAATTCAAGATGCTCCAAAAAATAGACAAGAAGATCTTTCCAATGAGCTATATTGGTCTCAATTTGGCCAAGAGCAAGGCCTCCAAAAGTGGGTTTGAAGCAGCACTGTGCACCTGGCCAGTGGCGCTACTCATAGAGCTAGTTTGCCTAAAAATCCAGTTTTCACCTATTTTCACTACAAGTTGATTTTTTCTCTCTTCATGGATGAATTTATGATTGTAATTAATGCCATGGTATGTAAATGTAATTTTGAAATGACCTTAGATGGTAGATTCATCAGTTTGAGGTGGTTTGGGGGTCAATGAATCAGTTTCCATCCTTATAGAGGCAAGTCGTTTGACTGCCTATATTCCAGTTCTTAGTTGGGAAATGGTTGAAACTACCCCTCTTCTCATGGATTCGACCCCTAAAGGTTAGGATGATTTTTTTGATGCCTATATTATGTATTTTCTTAGTCATTTGTAAATGTTGGACTCTTTTGGATGCTTTGAGCATATTGTACACTTGTATCGGCAGTTTGGCAAGGAAATAAACCAGGATTTGTAGCTATTTTTGTGGGATTCTTGTGGTATGGTGATTTTGCATTAGTTTCTTCCTTTGTATATCAGTTTTTCTCATCTTTATGTGTGCCACAATCTAATTCATTTCTTCTATCTGAATGATGTCAAGTTAGAAAGGTAGAATTCATTTTTATAATGCTCTGCCTTGGGAAGCTATTCAGTCTTCAATGTTTTCCATTGTTTGAGAAGGATACCTGATCTTTGCATGCCCTCCTCAACTCCTCACTAGTCTTAGACTTACCATCTCACTCAATTCCAAGTGCCAAAGAACCTACCTACCTTGCCCCATAGAACACCCTACTTTCTTAACTTGATTTCCCTGACCCAAAGCTGCCTGCTCCATTTGATCCAACAACAACCCAACAAAATCAATCAAAACCCTAGAGCTACTATACCTAACCTAAAATATATATCCAATCTAGTCATCTTGATTGTGATTCTCAAGGAGAGAGCCCTCTCCCGACCTGGTAGGGCTAGCTACCAGGTTAAGCGTGGTTTGTGGTTATCCTAGGATTGCCTCCCTTTAGCTTGAGGTCAATCTAGGCTCTAACATGCTCGGCCCTTCCTTCTCTGTTATGAAACCAGCTCAAGAAAAGATAGAAAAGATAGATCAACGACTTAGAATTCAGCCTCTTCGAGGGGGCAACCTCCTTTACATTACATAAATGAACAATTCTTGGATGATACAAAATGAAAGACCTCCTTTCTATATATAGGAGTCTAAGGGGTCATAACATAACCAGAGTCGACATAACAATAATAATGTAAGGGCACAATAATAATAATAGTGGGCTTCTATGGGGCACAATAGTAACAATATGCGCACTACATGGGTACATCAATATAATAAGTGGTTTGTACTAATAATAATAAGGGGTGACACTAGTAGTATAGGGGCCTAACATGCCCCTCTCCTTCAAAAAGTGTTGTCCTCAACGCTTGAGTAGTTCTTGATGATTCTATATAAAATTCTTGTCGTCCCATGTGGAATCTTCTGCTGGTAAGTACTTCCACCTGATGAGATACGTTGAAATTGATCGATTTCTTAGCTGCTCCATATGAGGATTCGATGCATCCTGTAACCTGACTCT
>APFE030693898.1:91652-102786 GCA_000404065.3 Pinus taeda
CCAATTGTTGTGGTGTTGCTCTAAAGAAGGTGTTGCTCTTTGTATCCTCATAATGTGCTATCATTTCCTCCGTGAAAATTGACCACGTAACGAGTCTTTTACGAGAAAAAAGCCCTTTATACCATAAAAATTGATCCAGTTCTAAATATGAAGATGCAATACATACCTTTTGTAATAGTTGTACCCCATGTAGATCAAAATATTGCTCCATCTGACGTATCCAATTTACCGGATCCTTGCCATCAAACTTTATCATCTTGCTTTTTCTTGATTTTAGGAGCACGATCTTGAAATGAATGTAACTCTGTACTTTCAAATCTTTAAGTTCTAAAATTGTGATCTGTAGTAGCCCTCTGCGTTCTCTTTCCAATTCCACCAGTCTGATCCAAATTGGATTCTCCAATGAAGAGTTATGCCAAATCTCCCACAGTGACCTGATTATAGACCTTTTCAGAAGAGCGAACTTGTAAGAAGTGCCACGTCTCACTATTTTGACCTTTGCCTCTGAAAAATAGATACAAGAAACTACAGTTCGTCCTCCTTCTATACCTTTTTACGAAATTTCAATCTGATGCTCAGAGAGAAAGTTATGATGATTTTCCCTAGGTCACTTGTTTTGAATGTAATTCAGGATTTTGCAAAAGGACCAACTTCCTCAGATCATATCTCCAAAAATATAGCGCAAAAAGCTCTGAAATTCGGACGCGAGATTAAGCACGATGTCTTCTCAAATGGGTTTTTTTTGCGACTTCTGAAACCTCACAGTAAAAAAGTTATAGCGAAAATTCCACGATGACCTATTTGGAGCAGCGAAACCCTAGAATCCAAAGCTCTGATACCAAATGTTATGAAACCAGCTCAAGAAAAGATAGAAAATATAGATCAACGACTTAGAATTCAGTCTCTTCGAGGGGGAAACCTCCTTTAAATTACATAAATGAACAATTCTTGGATGATACAAATGAAAATACCTCCTTTCTATATATAGGAGTCTAGGGGTCATAATCTAATCAGAGCCGACATAACAATAATAATGTAAGGGCACAATAATAACAATAGTGGGCTTCTATGGGGCACAATAGTGACAATATGGGCACTACATGGGTACATCAATATAATAAGGGGGTTGTACTAATAACAATAAGGGGTTACACTAGTAGTGTAGGGGCCTAACGTTCTCCTTCTCCCTATTCCACTTCACTTGGAAGGGAGTGCTCTCCTGGTCTACACCACCCTACTTTGAGCCCTCTTCTTCCTCTGTCTGTGGTGAAGGAGATTTTTGGCTTCTGTTAGAGTCATGCTCTTCCTCCTATTCCTTCGCAACATGCTACACTTCTGCTCGGACCTTTTCCTTAGTCTCCTTCTTTCTCTTTTTAGCCAACTACTGAATCTTCGACCGAGCCTCTTCCTTCTTCTTCTTTCCTGTGGACTTACTAGACCCGGTGGACAAGTCCAACGTTGTGTGCCAATCTGCTGGCCAACACTCGAGGAACGCTATGATGGCATCATCCGTCATTAGGCATGGTAAATAATACCAACTCTGTTCTGGGTCCTTTCACGCCCGGATGGAGATACAGTGGAAGTCCACTTTGAACTCCACGTATCCCGACAACTACTCAAAGACAGTTGGTGACAGCCATGGCTTACGGTTGATGGCTACATGGATGCTCAGCTCTATCAGCACCCAAAATATTTTACTCTCCCGGACCCAGTCAATGTCCTTTGTGGCCCGTAGTGAAGAAAACTTCGTTGCTTCTTGCAGATATTTCGCAATCATAGAAAATTGGCTGTCCTCCGGCAATTCCCACGTGACCAGCACAATCTACAGTAACAACCATGAGTAGTGGAACTTTCCTGTATGGTCATGTGCCTCCCTGCAGTTTTTCAGGAATTCGTTGCACAAGTAGCACACCCAATTGAATTGTAATCCCTCTACGGATTAGGCCATTAACGAAACCACCGATGTTGGCACCTCATCTGCACGACACTTCCTCATCACCTTGCCAGCCAAGATCTAGGTGGCCACATTCACCATGGGGTCCGTAATACTCAAAATTGAATATCCATGTGGCTTCTTAATAAGTTTAAACGTGTCCTTCATCCTTTCGGTGAGGTTGCACTCACCCATCTTTTTGCCAAATTCCTTGGCCGGATTTAGCCTTGAATGTGGTAGTAAGGTGATCCTATGGATACACATGTTAGTTATAGGGATTGGCTCTCCCAACCAAAGGCACCCATCATGTACCAAGCACAACAACTATTTGATAACAATCAAATTTACAGCAGCACGGTGGTAATGCGACACCCATAGGAGATTCAACAATCCTGCCTTTTCCACCCCACGAATCCACGACACCATCTCCAGCGCAGTGACACCTGAGTCCTTGTAGAATACTCTCTGCATGAAATTATCAGTAGCTAGGTGGGGGAATCGCTCAATGTCCCCCAAGTCCCAATCTTCAAGCTTCATGTGTAGGACTCACGCCAAGCGCGAACCTTTAAATGTTATGGTTTCTGGGAGCAGGGTTGTGTTAAGAAGAAACTTTCCCTCATCTGGGTCCTTTGGGACCTTCACCTTTCCCTAGCATGTAGGGGTGTGTTCGAGTAGCTTCGAGATAGGGTCTACCCCCTCAATATCAATATCCTCTGCACCCATATCAGTGTCCTTTGTGCCCTCTTCAGCCTCTAGATCAAACAACTTGCCTTTTTCCTGTGCGATGGGCTTCTCTTTTCTCTGATGTTTTCTTGGTGACTCACGCATGGTAGGATCTTCTTCTTTTTATCCTTCTTTGGCTTGGGAGCCTCTCCTTTCGGTGTAGGCTTTGGCCTAGGTGACCTCAGTGATTTTGGTACTGTTGTGGGCACCTCCATACTTACGAACTCAGGGGAAACTCCCTCAAAGGCCATAACACCTTCCGTGCTTGCGATTTGTATGGGTACAAACATGAGGCTATTAAGGAGCTCCTGGGTTTCCTTAGGTAACTTGTCAAACACTGAATTGGCCACCAAATCCTCAAAAACTATAGGGTTCATAAGCAACTGATAGCACTATACATAAACTTTCAAAATGCAAAGTGTTTTTTGTTGGGTGGCCATCTGTAATTTATAGGAAAATTCAAATTCAAATCCAACTGTTCCCCCAAAATTCGCTCTTAAATGCTAGATTTGTCGCATATTTTCAAAGATCTCACTCTTAATTTCAGCTTTAAATGTTACCCCCCTGCTCCTCTTAGCCATTTTCTCACTGTCAAATCATGAACAGTGATAATAATGGTCACTTTCTAGCTACCGTACGCAGTCTCTCCTCTTATAGCACATCTCCCTTCACGCTTCTGTTGATGTTGTGACATTCTTCCATCCTGCGCAATCACCCAGTTGCACAACGCTACAATCCAGGCAATGTAGTTTATAGTCTTGTGCCTCCTTTCAGCTGCCTAGAGGGCTAAGAATGTGCTACCATCATATAGTCATCTGGACGAATCCCCGGTGTATGGATTCAATTGGATGCCATTTAACTTTCTGGGAAATGGATCTCCATTCAATTTCACAAGCTGAACTGCTCCACCATCGGTAATCTCTTTGATGACATATGGCCCCATCCAATGCATTCGAAATTTTCCTGGAAATTTATCAAACTTTTTGTCATATAATAAAACCAGATCGCTTACCTTGAAGGTCCGCAGTTTGATGTGTCGATCATGCCATGCCTTTTTGTGCTCCTTCTGAACTTGATGATGGAATCCCTCCAAAAATCTATCTTCCTCCAACTCTGTCAATTATGCGAGCCTTTCTTCCAGGGCTCCACGGTCCACCATTCCTGTGAATGCCACTATGCATATACTAGGTTTTGGGTCTAAAATGCGGATGCAAATTAGAGTTTCATTTACTATCAATCCGGGTAAGTAAACTTTGAGGATCATCCAATATATATGGCCTTAGAGACAAACTAAACTAAACTAGGTGAAGAAATGCCAAAGCTCCCTTATAGGAGGTCTTTCATTGGGATCTCATGAAATGCCAAAGCTCCCTTACAGGAGGTCTTTCAGAAGAAATCATATTCTATGTTTTGAGTTACTTCCACGAGGAAAACAATGGTCCATAAATTTGAATAAACAAGGTCATAAGCCTTACCTTTTGCTAGATATTTAGATGAAAGTATCGAGTTCCTTGACTTTCCCTTCACCATGCTTTCATTCAAAAACTAGAGTGATTAATATGGATATCGTTTACAGGGAAAGATAAACCCCTCCAAGAGGGGTGGGCAGATCATGCAATCCAATCCTACGACGTGTTCTAGCCCCTCCTGAAGCTTCTTTGATTTCTCTTCCCATATCTCTAAGTTGTCCATGCATTATTATCTTGCTTTTAATTTCAAATCCATTTACACTTATAGCAAGGGATTTGATGGCCATAGAAATCTGCTTCACTGCCAGCAAAACCCGTAGTTGTCTGTGCATTAATTTTAAAAACCATTTTTCTTCACGTAGTCCCCAAAATAGGTTCCAAAAGAACTGCGATTTTCTCTCAAACCATTAGGAATCCAAGGAAATGATTCTAGTTTATGTAACTCATTTCATTCCAGAAAAAACCCATGTCTTCGGTTTTTCATATTTTTTTGTTTTGATAAAAAAACATATTTCAAAATGGCGTGTCAAAACTGCTACATCTTCTGGCAATGCTGTAACAAAATCCCATCGATTCTTCTATAAATTGTTACCTGCATGGGAAGGAATTCAGTTCATCGAAAGGCCTGTTTGTTCACATGAAATGGGCACGCTGAGGTTGATTGGTAGTGGCTAGGAAGCCTAATATCCATCATGAAAAAAAACATGTTGCTTAGTGGTGGAACAACCTAGCCTGTCCAGTTTACCAAAACGTGGAAACGTGTTCGACTGCTTCAATTCTTAATACGGTGTCTATATTAGCTTTAAGATATAGATATTAAAGTTATAGTTTAGAAAACTCTAAAACTTATCATGCAAGGGTTTGAAGGCAACGCTCATATTTCATATTTCAAGTGATTATTATCAATTCCTGCAGGAAAGGCAGTGCTCATATTTCATATTTCAGGTGATTTTTTTCCAAATTCCTATGTATATAAAGAGCATGTTTTGCCAAAATAATTCAAGAAATATTGTAGCTCTAGAGCAGCTTCTTTGGAATCTTAATCAGATCACCTTCTTTCATGTAGCATATCATCAATAATATGGACATTGGTTACAAAACAGGTTGTAAGGTATCTGAAACCAGAAAAGTATGAAGGTAATTTAAATTTAAAATGTGCGAGGTCTAAAAAACAATTAAAAATGAGGTAGTTGCAAGAAAACAAAGAAGTTGGATTGTGCAGAGAAATTGGAAGACTCAAAGTAATTTGTTTCACTATTTTTACAGATGCAACCAAAACCTTTGCGTATTAACTTGTCATTTGGTGAGCAGTTTCCATATATCAAATACCAATAGCTTATTGAAATTTCCAAACTTTCAAGATCTTAGTTGTGAAAACGCATGATGTTAGTGATGTTGACATTCAAAAACTTGAGATGGGGTAACAAAGTCTAGATTGATCACCATCTACGTGAAAGAATTGAGCAGATCCAATCAAGAAAATACCCCACAAGCTTCTCATCATAATCTGATTGTGAGAGATCCATTTGTCTTGATTTTAATTGACCTCCCTAACACCAATCTTGGTTTTTGAAAAAAAAACCAAGATGGGTCTTCGTTGTTTGATGTCATTCAGCATACCATTCTACATAGCAAGAGCTTTTCTGATCTTCCTGATAGCTCGAAGCACATGAAGAGAGCATACTAACCTATTGATTTGTTTTTTTTTTTTTTTTTTTTGCAGGTTAGCATGGATGAAGTGGCTCACGTGAATTTATTCATGAGAATTGTTTATGATTTTTTTTATGATTTTTAATTTTTAAAAACAAGACTAAAAGAAAACTTTATGAGATCTCCTTTTATTTGTTTAATCTATTCTACCTTTAACTTGAAAGATTTTATTTTATTTTTTATTTCCTAGGTAAAAGAATGCTTCCAGTGAAGCCACCTACGGACTAAAAATTCGAAAATGCTCACATCAAGATTTAAAATTTCTACCTGATTATTTGCAAGCATGTGAGTAACTTGTCTTATTCTTGGAGTTGGTGCAAGGTTCTTTTGAAACCAAACTTCAATATTGTTCTTGCTCTCCAAGAAGTACCTATTTAACATCTTAGAGTTTCTCATCCGTAGATGAATTAGTAAGAAATGGGGGGTTTGATAAAAAAAAACTGAATTTAAAATCAAACTAAGTATGAAAAATCAAAAAGCTCAAAATTGAACACCTTTATGAAGATCCTGTTGTCACCAAGTTTCACAAGTTATTCCATAAAAAGAAATTGCAATAAAAATGACTTCCTAAGTCTATCTCTAAATCATCCTCCCCGGTAGCGGCGCCAAAATGTTGGATCTATAATGCAGATGCAAATTAGAGTTTCATTTACTATCAATCTGGATAAGTAAACTTCAAGGATCATCCAATATATATGGACTTAAAGACAAACTAATTAAACTAGGTGAAGAAATGCCAAAGCTCCCTTACATGAGGTCTTTCATTGGGATCTCCAACATCTATTTAGTCATTTAACAAAATGAAATCTAAAAATTAAAAGACATTGTGATAAGTGTAAGAAATATTAAAGCTCCCTTACAGGAGACTGCTCATTAATATTTCTAATCATCTTAATCAACAAAACCTAATTCTGATTGATTGCATGAAATATTAAAACTCTCTTACAAGAGACTATTCATTTATATCTCAAGCATATAAATCAGAAACTTAAACTAATGAAATCAAACATTAAATAACAAATCAGATTCATTGAAGGAAACATTAATACTTTCTTATGAAAGGTCATTTCTTAATATTTCAAACATATGAACCTAATAATTTAATCTAATGAAATTCACAAACAAACATAAAATAAAAGCCTACCAAAATAAAAGTGTACTTGCTAGGCAATGGGGATCCTTCCAAGGATTCACAAGCACACCAAAAAAGATTTAAAATGTAGATTATCAAAGAAGCTCCATTTTATTCATCATAGTCTTCAAAGTACAATGGCTAAAAGCTCATATGATCCTAATAAAAACTATTCTAAATTCTATCTAGATTAACATTACTAGGTTACAATGAAGGACTACATTCTAAGATTCTAAGAATTAAGATCACAAAAAATGAAGATTACAAATGAAGGAGATAACACTCCTATTCATACAAAAGTTATGATAACAAACTCATAAATGTAGACCCACTATTCCCTCCTTTGTTCCACATATTTCTCAACCAATGGTGACACATAACCCTATCCTCCATGATTCCCTCCATGAGGTCCATGATCTCCTCAAATTCGAATTTGAACATAGAATGCCACATAAAGATGCCTTGGAAGCTTCCTTTGTACCTACACATGTCAAAAAACTCATTCTAATTGTTAGGTATAAGTATATGGATATTATTTTCTAAAGTTTAACCACAAATTCACTTAAAAATACTAAGAATTAATAATGTTTTGGAAAACACAAGGATAACCCATATAATGATGAAATTGAAGCTAATGTGATGACATGGTGGTGGAATAGAGGTGAGAAAATGTGTGAATGGAGTGAAAGTGGATGTATTTTAAGGATAATTCTTAGGCCCAACACTAGGTACAATGTAATCCATTGGCATCACATCTTATATGCCATAGACTAGCCTGAAGGGTGTCTGTCTAGTCAACTTCTTACAAGTAGTTCTATAATTCCATAGCACTGCTAGTACGTGCACATCCCAATCAATTCTTTGCACATTTCAAACCTTTGTTAGCGCATTCTCCAATATCTTATTAAATGCTTCAACCATCCCATTGGCCTGCGGGTGATATGACGTACTCTTCTGGTGATAAACTTGGAATTCCACTGTCAGCGCACTAATCGTTTCATTAAGGAAATGTGTACAGCGATTACTTATCAAAATCTTTGGGAAACCAAACCTAGTCGGCACGTATTCAAATAGGAAATTTGCTATTGTTTCCTCTTTACATTCCTTCATGGGTTGTACCTCCACCCATGTGATCAAATACTCAGTCACAGTGATGATATACCACGCACCCGTCTTCTTTCCTAGAGGCTGAATTGGTCCTACAAAATCAATTGCCCATTTTTCAAATGGCTGCAATGACACTTGAAGATTCAGAGGTAGCTCATCCCTCCACGATTTCATGTCTGTCCTTTGACATGCGTCACATGCCCTACAATAAGCTTTGGAATCCTTATGCAGTGTTAGCCACCACAACCCAGCGCGTGAAATCTTCTGCATTGTTGCTTTTCCTACATAATGGCTCTCGCGACCCCTCCATGAGCTTCGGCTAGGATGCTGCTTCGTTCAAACTCAGGCACATAACATCGCGATATCTCATCTACTCCCATCTTATACAAGTGACCTGCAATAATAGAAAAATATGCCGCGTGCACCGCCAATTCCTTCTTTTGTTGACTGGTGTATCCTTCTAGAGTCGTTCCTGTAGTCAGAAAGTGTATGATGTCTGTAAAATGATTATCTGCAAAGCGCACCACAAAGAGTTGTGCATCAAGTAGTCCTTCCTCCAAATTAGTGGGCTCCTCACCTGTTTCAATGCGAGACAAATGATCTAGTCCTGTATTCAATCACCTTGGCTTCACAATGACTTCGAAATCATATTCCTGAAACAACAATATCCATCTGCATATGTCCCCCCCCCCCCCCCCCAACATAGATTTGTTGACTAGGTACTTTAATGCAGAATGGTCTGTATACATCTTAAAGTGTCCACCTGGCAAGTAGTGTTTGAACTTCTGGAGCACGTACACCATATCCAAACCTTCATGCTCTGTCGTTGAATAATTCTTCTCAGCCTTAGATAAATTCATGCTTGCAAACACGATAGGGTGATCCAACTCTCCCTCACTGACCTGTGTCAGTACTGCTCCGAGCACAATACATGACACATCCACTTGCACATGAAATTCCTTCTTCCAATCCGGGAATATTAGGATTGGTACAATGACCATATTTTCTTTTAACACATCTAAGGTCCATTGACATTCCTCATTACAATAGAATATAGCATCCTTCTTCAACAATTTTTCCATCCACACGGCAATTTGGGCATAACTCTTGATGAACTTTCGATAATAACCAGTATGCCCCAACATTGCATGCAACTATTTGACACTTCTTGGTGCCTCCAAATTGATTATAATTGTGATCTTTGCTAGATCCACCACTAATCCCTGTCTGCATACTACATGACCCAACAAGATTCCTAAAGGGACGCAAAATAGACACTTCTTCAAGTTTAGCACAATCTGATACCTACGGCATGTGTCCAACATCAAGCGTAGAGTAGCTACATGGAACTTTACCAGCCCAAACATCGTCTAATTGTCAAAGTATACCTCCAAGAACTTGTGAATGAAGTCCTTGAACACTGTGATGACTACACGTGAAAAGATCATCGATGCATTCTTCAGTCCAAAAGGAATTACAGTATACTGAAATCATCCTCATTCAGTTGAAAATATCATGTTACTCCTATCTTTTAGCGCGATCTTGATCTAATGGTACACGGAAAACCCATCAGTGAATGAATATGATTCTCTGTAGCTTTTGGACCCATTCACCTTCTTGAGGCCGCTTTCCCTTATCTTTGCTAGTTTTTATTCCACTTCGTAGCACAATATTCAGATTGGGGTCCTCTTCATGGGGTTCAACCCTCATCATCTACAGGTTCTGCATAGGTTGTGTCCCCTTTTCGCGCACCTTAGCTATTAGTATAGGGAAGTCCTCTATCGCATGGTCAAATTAAGTATCGTATCAGCACGACAGACGCATCGAGTTCGGGCATTCTTGTGCATAGTGTCCTGGACCTCCACAATTGTAGCAAATAACTTGCCCCTGATCTCTCGCAGGTCCTCCTCTGCCTTGTCCTCATCCGTGCCCCTAATATCTTCCTCACGGCCCCCCAACGCCTTAATTCGAGGCCAAGTTTCTATCTACATTCAATGCATGGGAATTCTCTCCATCATTAACTCATAACTATGGCAATTGCACTCATCGTGGCCTACTGATTGGAAGAAGTTGCAGAAGATTTGTGGCAGTGTTTATAAAAAAATTTGCAACAAGTAGTAATTATTTGTCACATGTTTTCTAGTGACCTGACAGATAGCACACCACAAACTGGCAATTTTACTGAATTCAGCATATTGAATGATGGTGGAGGTGGTGGCAGTGTGGGTGAAGGTGTATGCGGTGGAGGTGAAGACGGAGGTGGTGTGGGTGGATGGGTTATTCGTGGTAACCCTCGCCTTATTAACTGGACAATGATCTGCGGAGAATCATGTGTTGCTTCTTCATCATCACTCAGAGTAGGCTCAATCAACGGGCTATATTCAGGTCCTATTCCTTTTCTATCCCTGAATAAATTTCCACTTTGTGTAGATCCAAACATCAAGGTAATTTCATAACCCTCTTTTCACACAAGAGCATTTTAATCCAAGTATTCAAATACCCTATGTACTTACCTCACGGTCCTTTGAAGAAGCAGCACTCTGCTTTGCTGTAACTGACCGAAGAACTTTGTCATAAATCCTCTTATGATACAATCAAGCCAGTGATTGACTGCATGTGTGATCTTATCTTCAGAGGCTTCCAATATCTACACTAACTCTGGAGTCCACACTATCGAACCATCAAGCCTCCACCTTCCTTAGCCGCCTGCCAATTTAGCGATCCACTCGTATAATTCAACCAGGAAGGAACAAAAGAAAATTTCATGTATCTCTGTGTACAAATACCTGTACAACCATTGTTCTTTCGTCAATCACGGATTCCTTTTCTTTTGCACTGTGATTTCATGGATCTTTTTATCCAACCAATCTTCAATTTCCTTCTTAGTTGGATTCCAGTGATGCGACATCACACATCTCTTTATGCAGATCCTGGTCCCAACAATGGAACCATTTGTTGGCTCAGTGGGCCCTGACCCAGGTTCAACGTTAAGTTTAGCCAAAAATATCCCTACACTACTAGCCCTTTTCGCATCAATCCATGGAGTGTGGACTGAAGTCT